>CABFWO010003055.1:22596-39918 GCA_902155825.1 Timema genevievae | reverse complement strand
GCACACGTGGGAAATAATTAAATTAAGTGTCTATTAGATTAAAACCCGCGTGGTTCGGTGTCCCTTGTGGTTTCGACCTTTTTAATATCTTAATTAGAAACTTTAAAGTAGTCTTCATTTCCAAATTGCGCACCTTTCCTATACACGATCCTCGCCCTTAAGTTCTCTCCCAGCTTCTGATAGATTTTCCAGTTTATTTGTTTTCTCTCTTTTCCTTCATTATTTTCAAAGGAGAGGTGAGCTCCAGTAGAAAAGGAGTCGTCCAGGACGTTCGGTTGGTCTCCCCAGAGATGGAAGACAAGATGAAGAGAAAATTAGTGTAGAAGTCTAATAAAGTACAGAACCAAGTGGGCCTGGATATTTTTTCATCTTAGATGTTTCTTTAGTTGTAGTTTCTCTTTTTTATATATTAAAGGAATAAAAATAGGTACACTAAATAAATATTTTTTCAGAGTTGTTAAACCAAACACAAAGTTTAAGGCATTTTATTTTAAAATTATATTTTATAATTTGACTTGTATATAAACATGAAATAGATATCATTCTGCATGGATACGGCTTCCACTGGCATATCTACCACAATATTAATAAGGGGATAAAAATAGGATATAAGTGTTGATTTAGAATAAAACTGCACTTATCTTTAGCAAAAACTAACTTTAATTTTATTATTTATTGTTTCATAAAAGCCCTACAAAAACGATAAAATATAATATATATGTTAGAAAAACATCGAAATATCCTATCAATTTACACTGTTGACTACTAATGACTGTATTTATTTAATTTACATTTAAGTTTTTCTTATATAAATTAACTTGAGTTGTGGCTAGGTATGGCAATTTTCCTTAATATATTAATGTACTTATCCTTTGATATATTGCAAGATACATTATCTAAAGCTACGTTATATTTATCAATTTATATCGAAATAACGGTTGTTTCAGATTTATTGAATCACATTCATCTGGGCGAATTGGAACGTTGGTAATAAGTGACTTCTGTTCTGTCATGCTACTCACCACTCACTACTTTTCACTTTTTTATGTTTTATTTAGGTATTAAAATTAGCGGGAAGGATGAATATAAAGTGTAAAAAATCAACCCAGCTAATAAAAATAACAGTTCATTAGGTTTTGTTTCCAAGGTTTTAAAGCATTGTCTGATAAAGACAGTGAGAAGGGCTGGAAAACTGGAAAATTTTAAAATGTGAACGAAAGGTGTAGTGTGAACATTGCAGGTTTGAGTGAAGTTTGGTGGAAATACCAAGGTGAAATAGTGTCTTAAAATTACATAATGTTCTGTTCAGGTGGATAAAAGGAGTGGCAATAGTGATGAAAGATGGAGTTGTTAAAAGTGTTACTAAAGTGATGTGACATAGTGATAGATTAAAGTTTGTGAATTAAACGCCTTGTCAAACAATGATTCAGGACTGGCGTGAAGGATGTAAACTGTGAAGACATTGCCAGATGCCAACATTGATTTAGACCACAACCTACTGATGGCGTGCATTAAAACCAGACGGAAGAGGATCAGGAAAATAGGCAAGAGAAAACCAAGGTGGAACTTAGAAATATTAAGAAGCAAGAATTAAATTGTGAGAAATTCAATCTAACAAAAGTTAAGTGAGGTGACAGAAGAGAATATAAGTGCGGAAGGGACATAGAATAGTGTTAAGAATATTTTTTAAGGTGCTAAATGACAATGTTTGAAAAGTGAGGAGGACTGCACGAAATCACTGAGTAAAAATAGAAGTGCTTCAGAAAATGGAAGAAAGAAGGAAATGGAAAAATGTCAAGAGAGAAGGATATATGAGGCTAAACAATGAGCTAAGGAGAGAAACAGACAAAGCGAGGAAAGACTAGAGAGAGAAGACATGAGATGATACTATCGAACTGCAAAGAAAAGGAATGTATGCCCTCATGTGCCAGAAAGTAAAGACATTGATAGGGAGTGAAAACAAAGGTGTGCGAACAAGAGGAATATAAAACACCAAAGATCAGATGGTGACAGATCATATGATGATTATTATTTAGGAAAGATTATAGAAAAACTATACAAGTAAACTTGACCGGGGAACCTGGAGATTGAAGAAGACGGGATAGAGGAAGACGAAAAATGATCCAGCATTTCAAAGAGTAAAGGGGAGAGAGCTATAAAAGAAATGCGAAGAAGGAAAACTGCTCGAGATGGTTATATACCAGTTGACCTTCTAAAGGAAATGGGAAACAACATATTAAGGGCTCTGATAACTTACAGATAGGATCTATGAAACAGGAGAATAACCCAAGGACTTTCTAAGCGTTGACATGGTGGCTCTACAGAAGAATAAACAAGCCAAGAAATGCAGTGATCACAGGACCATTAGCCTCATTTCTTATGTAGGGACGATCGTGGCAAGAATACTCAACAGGCGACTGGAAAATAAAATAAAAAGTATAATGGAAGAAAACCAATTTAGATTCATAAAAGGAAAAGTAATCAGAAATGCCATCGAGATGCTTAAAATAATTTCAGAGAGAGTGCTGGAAGTTAAGGAAGGGTTCTACATTGGTTTCATCGGCCATAAAAAGGCGTTTGATAAAGTAAAGTGAAAGAAACTGATATAAATACTTGAGAATATCGACATCAACTTGAGATACAGAAGGCTGATTGCATATCTGTACCTGGGACAACAAGTGAAGGTGAGGCTGAATGATGGAAAGACCAACAGCGTAAAGATGATAATAGGAGTGAGACAGGGATACTATTAGTCATCCAGTCTGTTCAACTTGTATGGAGAATGGCTGGTCATAGAGACCTTGAAGGGATGGAGAAATTTCAGAATAGGAGGATGTGTCATCAACACAATAAAATACGCAGATTATCTAGCATTGCTGTCCAAAAATAAAGAAGAGTTGCACGAAATGATGGACCGGCTTGTGGAGAGAGGGAGAAAATATGGCATGGAGATCAACATTTAGAAGCCAAAAGTGACGGTAATTAAAAAAAATATGAAGAGTTGCTGAAAATCAAAATTGGAAACCAGTAGTTTAAAAATGTATAACAGTTCAAGTACCTGGTAACTTTGCTCACAAAGTATGCTTACTGCACCTAGGAAAATAGGTAGAGGATCGCCATGCCCAAGGAAGCGTTCAATAAGAAGAAGTTACTACTAACCAGCAAGTTGAGTTTGGAAATGGGGAAGAAACTGATGAAATGCTACATTTGGGGAATCGTACTGTATGGAGCAAAAACTTGGACTCTTAGGAAGACGGAAAATAAATACTTGGAGAGCTTTGAAATGTGGTGTTGGAGAAGACTTGAAAAGATCAGGTCGATAGACAGTGTGACAAATGAAGGAGTTCTAATAAGAGTTGGTGAGAAGATAACCATGGTTATCTTCTGTACACACCAAACTGGATTGGACACATACTTATGAGGAAAATTTTTCTGCACGACATCATAGAAATAAAGGTTGAGAGAAAGAGGAGCTTAGGAAGGAGGAGGATTCAAATATTAAATGACTTGAAGGAAAGAAGAAAATCCTGGGAGCTGTAGTAAGAGGCAGAGGACAATGCACTTTGGTGGTCTAATTTCACTGTCCTAAGACAGGACACCCAATGTTATTATCGCCACGTCTTATTGTCTGTTCAGGTTATACGTATATAGCCCTATGGTACATATTCTAATGGGGTACGGATGGGGAAATAAGCATTTTAAAGATAATCTAACCGCATTCGCGTAGAAAGAGAGTGGAAAACCATTTAGGATAATGACCCTCGATATAACCGACTGGGATTCAAGCCACAATCTTCCCATTTTTAGAAGGCCAATATAATATAAGAGTTACACCTTAGACTATTCAACCGCTGAAGCGGGTACCGATAAATTGATAGATATATCGTTTACTAAAATTTCGCTATACACATATGCATTATTGCGATCTCTAGTTGTTGCTAAACAGTACACATTTTAGGTTAACATACAATTTTAAAAACTTTGAATCAGAGGTCAGGCAGGCCGTGAGTCGTCAGTATCTTAATAAAATGGACTTCCTGGGACGGGAATGTTAGGGTTCCAATCTATGTTGGGTGCAATATGGGTTATTTTCCAGATGTGATTTATCAATAGTTTTCCCACTCTTTCTCCACGTTAATGAGGTGCAGCCATTAGTAACCTTGGTGTTAAACATCTTAGTTTAAAAAAAATAATTTTGATAAAGTTGATCAATTTTAATACAACTTAGTGAATTCTTACAAATTAAGGATTTTTTTTGGTGTGAGGGGTATGTATATTCTCAAAAACAAGTCCAAATTTCTGTTCATGTCTTTATTCTGGTATTGTAGTATTTAAAGTGGACTTTTAAAAGCCAGTTAAGGTCTAAATTTAATAAAATAAAATTTAATAAAATAAAATATTTAGTTCATGAATGGTTGTAAGAAGTTTAACAAAAATATAGCCCAAATATTGATTACATTGGCTTCGGCATGTTGAGAGGATGAGTGTATATCGAGTGATGAAGCATATATATGAAGGTAGAGAGTGTGGGTCAAAAGAAAGGCCATATAAGACGTGGCTAAATGTTCTAGACAAATGTATGAAAAACAGAAACAACAAGAGTTTTAATAATAAAAGAACATGTATGACTCAATGTATGAATGTTGTTCAAGTGAATGGAGTATGCAAGGATAGGGAAGTGTAGAGAAAGTTAGTGAGTATAGATTAAGTATGAAGTTGTTGTTTTTTGAGAGATATGCACAATTTCTTGCCTAATCCGTAAGAGAATGGCGTGATTAGATAGGTTTGTAATAATATGTTCTAAATCACAATAATTTTTTTTTTAAATAAGACAACGTTTTCATGTTTACTAAATATTTCAAGAGTTACATTTATTTTTTCTAGCCAAACAATTTCAGACCTCGAAGCGGCTGTTCATGACTACTGTTATAGCAACCATAAAATTATTGGAGTTTCCACATATTGTGAATAAAACTTATCACATTATACTCGTATATTTGGAAATTCGTGAAACTGAGACATAATGGTAATTTTCGTATTTTGTTAAAATAAGGATTTTTTTTTTTAGTTTTTATTGGTTTCACTAGAGATATAAGTGACTGTAATATAATATAGCACGCTGGTCTCATAGAAATAACGATGTTCAATTTTACGCTACGTATCCGCTGGATATTAAAAAAGGACGGCGCCCACGGGGAAACCAATGGGCTAGAAAGAGATGGTAAGTGTCCATAAAAGCCTGTATTGTAATTTAAGAGTGGAATTCTCTATCTACCTGAAACAGCCATTGTCCTCAGTGGAGTGAATATTATGTCATATAGCATAAAATTGTTTGCGTTGTTAAATGTACCGGTTAGGAAAATCTAGTTAAACACCTAATGATTTACTTGTTGATTTTGTTATTAGATAATAATTGATTATCTAGTGACTTTAATTTGTAATTCTGGTTATTTTCTTACTTATATTATTTAATCACGTTGTAAAGTTTGTGTTTAGTACCATTTTACTAAATGTAATAAATAAGCGCAGTTTTGAAAGCAGTGTAAATGAAGGAAGAAAACGGATAACACTCTGTCATATAGCTAGGGGGTTAGTCAAATAATATAATCCCTTAGAGCAATAATCATGATACCACCATGTAAATAAAGGTATTTAATATGTTAATGTTACACTTATTGTAATAGTGACGCAATACAAAAAGGTTGTAACGATGTGGAGTTAGACTATATATTTAAAGTAAATCTTAAGTCATACAGACTATAGTAATTTGGGAACTGCGTGGTATAATTGCTTTCTACGTATTTCCTTAGTGAGAAACAATCTTGTGACTTCTTAAAGTCCAAAATAAGTAAACAGTGGAAATCACCCCAGTCACATGCTCCACTCATCACTGTTGGTTGCACCATTTGTACTGCGTAGCTAGAAGCTTCCAGAGATAAACAGGGAGGGTATATAAACCCCTGATATCTAATTCTCGAGGCTCTCTTGCTCTTTTTTTGGTGTTAATAGTCATACTGAATGTATGTATAAGTAAGTTCTGGATTACTCTTCAAGTGAACCACGAACTTGTAATATACTTTTGTTATTAACTAATAAAAGTGTCTGAACACTAATCTTTACTCTCTACATCTGAGTATTTCTTCAAGACCTGAGGTTCCTAACAAGGATTTGGTGTTGAAACGAATCCAATAGTTCCCCACCTCGAGTTCCCATACCTGAGGGATACGACAACTCGTTCAGTCTTTCTCAAATAATTAGGAATTAAAAAAACACACATTTAACTTGCACTTTCTGAACCAACTGATTATATCAAAACACGGTAATTTCTATGAGCGAGAGCAGAAAGCCTACCAATTTAACCAGGAAGGGTATTTTCACATAACTTTCAGGGTTCTTTTACATGCCATATCGACATGGGACAGACGGCTTTAATTTCCATCAGAAGGACGTTTTGCTAAGGATTTTTATCGCTTAAGAAAAATCCGTCGACCTGGGCTGGATTGATTTGAACCCACAAACATCGGTTCCTGAGGTGAGAACATAACCCCAAGACCATTGAGTTAAATTAAGTTATAATGAGAAAAAAAGGTTGGTTTTATCTAAAGGTTCCATTCATCATTTCCCTTAAGGGTAACGGCGTAGCTCTGAGTCACATAGCATATTGGTGGGAACCTGGATTGTGAAGACCTTCAGTCGGTCTAGCTACCCACTCGTTTGTAACTCCCATGTCCTCCCTGACAGTATAGTTGTGAGATCCTGGATAATGTAGACCTCCAGTCGATCTATCTATCCACTCGTTTGTAACTCCCATGTCCTCCCTGACAGTATAGTTGTGAGATCATGGATAATGTAGACCTCCAGTCGATCTATCTACCCACTCGTCTGTAACTCCCATGTCCTCCCTGGCATTATAGTTGTGAGATCCTGGATAATGTAGACCTCCAGTCGGTCTATCTACCCACTCGTCTGTAACTCCCAAACTCTCCCTGACAGTATAATTGTGAGATCCTGGATAATGTAGACCTCCAGTCGGTCTATCTATCCACTCGTCTGTAACTCCCAAACTCTCCCTGACAGTATAGTTGTGAGATCCTGGATAATTTAGACCTCCAGTCGGTCTATCTACCCACTCGTCTGTAACTCCCAAACTCTCCCTGACAGTATAATTGTGAGATCCTGGATAATGTAGACCTCCAGTCGGTCTATCTATCCACTCGTCTGTAACTCCCAAACTCTCCCTGACAGTATAGTTGTGAGATCCTGGATAATTTAGACCTCCAGTCGGTCTATCTACCCACTCGTCTGTAACTCCCAAACTCTCCCTGACAGTATAATTGTGAGATCCTGGATAATGTAGACCTCCAGTCGGTCTATCTATCCACTCGTCTGTAACTCCCAAACTCTCCCTGACAGTATAGTTGTGAGATCCTGGATAATTTAGACCTCCAGTCGGTCTATCTACCCACTCGTCTGTAACTCCCAAACTCTCCCTGACAGTATAATTGTGAGATCCTGGATAATGTAGACCTCCAGTCGGTCTATCTATCCACTCGTCTGTAACTCCCAAACTCTCCCTGACAGTATAGTTGTGAGATCCTGGATAATTTAGACCTCCAGTCGGTCTATCTACCCACTCGTCTGTAACTCCCAAACTCTCCCTGACAGTATAATTGTGAGATCCTGGATAATGTAGACCTCCAGTCGGTCTATCTATCCACTCGTCTGTAACTCCCAAACTCTCCCTGACAGTATAGTTGTGAGATCCTGGATAATTTAGACCTCCAGTCGGTCTATCTACCCACTCGTCTGTAACTCCCAAACTCTCCCTGACAGTATAATTGTGAGATCCTGGATAATGTAGACCTCCAGTCGGTCTATCTATCCACTCGTCTGTAACTCCCAAACTCTCCCTGACAGTATAGTTGTGAGATCCTGGATAATGTAGACCTCCAGTCGGTCCTATCTACCCACTCGTCTGTAACTCCCATGTCCTCCCTGACAGTATAGTTGTGAGATCCTGAATAATGTAGACCTCCAGTCGATCTATCTACCCACTCGTATTAAGGAAGAGATGGGTGAGTGTGGGGTGGTAGTCACGTTTGGTTAATGTTTACATACAGCCAGTGATTGATGGCTCGGCAACATGGTTTGTCTGTGTGACGAGAGATTTGCATTTCTCAAAGAAGCTTTGAAAATGTTGTAAACTCATCAGTCAGAGCTCGTGTGACACAGAAAACCACCTCTGTGGATGTTCACAAGACCACACGCAAACAATGTACTGGTAAACATAAAACTTGGAGAAATAAAATAAATATTGCTCAAGGGTAAAGGTAGAATAATAAACTCTCTTTTAAATGGAGGCTAAAATTAAATGTTTAATAAGGTCTATAGGCTGTTTTTATTAAATAAAAAGTAAAACTTAATTTTGTAGGTAAAGTATTTAATTAAAATGGGGACTTGTATACTCAAGAGTTTTATATTCTCACATGTTATGTCCGTGTTTTTAGAGAAATATTTAATAAACACAATATCCTTGTTTTATTTTTAAAGTATATAATCATAATCTAGTGTAAGATCTGGCTATCGATAAATAAAACGAATTAAAAAAAGTTGCCTTTCTTGTATTATTCTTTATATTTAAAAACTAGCATAATACCTGTTTAAAAATAAGCGGCTCCATTTATGGTCGTGTAATGTGTCCCATCGCCTTTTTTTGGACAACTTTTGCAAATGGGAAACATAATTATTGAGCCTACAAATCTGGGAGGTGCATTTCAATTAAAGACTTTATAGTAGATAAAATATTTATTCCAATGAAAGTGTGAAACTGATACTTAAATGAAGATTTAATTCTAAACAATATTTTATGGATACCATTTCGTTTTTGGGTCCCCATGGGAATTTTCGATCAGCAAGTATTTCTGCATCTTTATGGTCAGGGGCTTCCTGCCTGAAACATTTCAGCTTCCTAGACCTTTTATTTGGCTGGGCAAAAGAATTGGTAGTTATTAGAGTGGAGATGACATACACTGTAACTGAACCCGGGACCTTTGGATCCATAGCCAGGAGCTCTGACCACTAGACCACAGAGGCGGTTGAGGCAATTATAATAGCATAGCTATTTAATCCATTATTGCTTGTTCTACTCTCATAAGTGTTTGTATCACTCTAAGTGCTTGTGTTATTGTCCTAGGTATTTGCGTAAAGCTGGTAAAGTGTATTATCTCTTCTAGGTGATTGTATTATCTCATTTATATGATTCTATTATCTATTCTAGGTTATGATATAATCTCTTCTCGGTGATTGTGTTATCTCTTCTAGGTAATTATTTTTCCGTATCTTTAATGAGTTTAGTCTTCTAAAAACTGGAATAGTATTTTCCAAGTGCTGGTATAATTTAAATAAATTATCTCTCTGTATTACCTTTATTAATTTAGGAGCAACGAAATTCTTCTAATTTGAATTACTAAAGTACCGGTATGAGCAGGGGTGGATCCAGGATTTTCTTGGGGGGTTGGGTTCGTGGAGGTTACCCTCAAGAAACTTTGACAAAAAAGTACTTCAAGATTTGAGAGTAAATTTTAAAGTAATTTTTCAATGTAACGTTAGATTTGAGAATAATCCTCAAGTAAAGTGTATTACATAGCTCGAAATTTGCTCTTAGTATTGACATTTATTGAAAACAAATAAAATGAACACCAACAAATAGTGATTATCAAGAGGGAAATAAGTTTAAACATTATAACAATTATTATATAAATAGTTTTTTTAGATATTCGATCAATTAGATAAAATATATGAAACTATTCAGATTTCGAACAATCGAACTTTAACTCCACTCCATAGTATAGCCAGTTATTTCTCATTCTAAATCGAAATTTTACCACTACGCCAAATTAACACGTTATGTGTGTGGTATTAGTCAAAGATTTTGTTTAACGCACGTCATTTAAAAATAAATTATGTAGCCCAAACTCTCGGCTTAGAGGGGCCCAAATACAAATAATGGAAATCAACAAAAGGATAAGTTAAGATATGTAAATTAGAGTGGGCAGTGAGAGTAATTATTACTGATGATGCTGGACCCGTAATACGTCCCAAGCAATCCCATCCAATATAAAAAAAGAAGGGAAACACGGTCCTCCTTACAACAAAATATAAATATAAGTAGAAAGATTAAGTTACAAGGGGAGATGCCAGGGTAATATGATTGCATAAACTAGGGATAACCAGACTTAATTATATATATAAAGACGGCAGGTAAAAAAATAGAGTTTTATTATATGAATGCAATATTTAACAATATGATATATTTGGGCGTAATATTCACATATTCTTTTTATTTTTGATATGATTTTATATTACAACTTAATATTATAAATGCCCTTTCACCAGTAATTCCTTGACACATAGCAAGATTAAAAAAAATTTAAATGTAGCAAAAATTTTAATTTATATTTTATGTTTATGAAAATCATACTCAACGTTTAGCATAAATAATTTCGACATCTTGTTCATACAGATATCTCTAAAAGGTAAAGTCTTTTACTTTTATCATTGTGAACTCCAAATAGAATAGTTTACTTTTTTATATTTATACACAACTAACAATATTTCGCGCATTAACATTTGAATGTTCTGGCACAATGTCCGTACTGAATCCTTCACAATAAATCAAAATAAATATTTATAATTCCTAAGTCATAAGTCTAAGTTTAAATTTAATGTTTTTAGAACACATAGATTACGCATGGCATTACCATTAATATGAAAATGTTCTTGACTTAATGTCCTTACTTAAATCTTCCAAACATATCATTAATAATTTACAAGTCATAAATAAACTTTAAGTTCGTTAAATATTCTAAGTTTAAATTTGATGTTCACACACCACATACTTTGACAAAAAAAAAAATAAATAAATATGTAAATAAATATCCGAAAGAGAATTTTGATATATAAAAAATATAAGAAAAATATATTATGCCAAAAATGAATTTCTCCTTACATCTTTTCTATTAAACAAGTCCTTGAAGCCTAAGCTTCGTCCGTCTGCTTCCAGACCTGGCCTAAGAGTGACGCCATAGTTTCCTGGGCGGTCTTTTATACGGTGCAAACTCCATGAACACAAGAGACAGGATCCACAAAGGAAGGGGGGGAACGTGCGTGACCATGGAAACATCGGTATTTTTCTAGAAGCCGAACTCGTGTATTCTAGAAAGAAAATTCTCTTCTTCTGGGGTTGGCGTCGGTTGGCACTATGCTAGCGAACTCTAGCGGGGCGTGTCCGGACTCTTGTTTCACAAAGGCAGTCGTTGACTGGGTGAAGTAGGGGCTGGATGTGTTTATGTTTTCTCGACTGTAGCTGGGATGGTGATATTGGGTAAGTAATATTTTGATGACTCGTTGACTAACATTAGCTTGTAGCCATATGAATGCTACAATTATATTGAAGATCTTTATTTATTATTAAGCATTAAAACAGTAATAATAAAAACGATAAAATAAAGATAAACCTAAACAAGGTTTGTGCAACAACGTGAGAGTAAGTGTGGTTAGACCAACATCTAGTACACAAACGTATGTTGTGGTTTATTTACATTTTATGTAGGTTGAATATCTATTACAATCAGCTGAATACATTTATAATTTTTAAAAGTATTTCTTCTTGTAAAATTATTTGCAAAATTAAGTTAAATTGTCTTTTAAAATTAAAATTTTTTTTATGATACAAGATACCACATAAGGATAGTATTTTAAAGTGGCCTATCAGTGCTGATAGTACAATTTTTATTAGTACAACAAGTTTGAAAATTTTATTTAAACCAAACTGAGAGCTCATAGTATAAAATCAAGCGTTCTGTTCTTTGAACTACCAAATCTAGTAATGCCATTTTCAATGTTGACATTAATATCTCGATGTACTGTACATATAGTAAAGCAAATTCCGTCAACAGATCTTCGGTCATTCTTGAACTAATCTAAGTCGAGTCTTCTAAATGTCGAGAAGCTCCGATCTGCAGTCGCTGAGGATATTGGAAGAGTGAGCAAAATTTGTAGGAATCTATTTTCACCGATTTAATATTTAATGCGCTTTTTGTCTTAAGTATTTATAATAATTACCGTATATTAATTATTTAATAATATTACCAATAACATTAAAAAATAAATGGTACGGCGCACTGCACAGACTTTCTCTCTCTTTCTATAAACTCGTAAGATTTCTGAATGGAATAATGTACATTGTATCATCACCACTCCACATAAGAACACGCATAAAATAATATACAATGATATAGAATCAATGAGAAAAGAGGCGCATCTTTGTCCACCTAAGAGCATTTCAAACAGTTTAATGTCTTCCACAAGGGTCAACACTTCGTATTAAAATTTCGATTTCTGGTTAAAATTTTAACATTTTATAAGGTGTTGCAGATCTTCAAGTCATCGCATTGATATTTAATTATTCATTTATACATTTTGACCAATAAAAAATGTAAATATTGACTATTGAGTCTAAAATGGAGATAGATCATTGCTATGCAAACATTTCTCCTAAGAGATTTAAGGAAAAATAACATACTTTTTTAGATACTTATATTTAATTACTCTATGGCATTGGAGAATTATTGCGTTAAGACTTAAGTAGTATATGTTTACAACTAAAGCTCACAAAATTGTATTAATATATTTGCAAATATCTCAGAAACTGTTGCTTTTATAAAAATATATGTCAAATAAAAGTTTTTTATTTCTAATAGTCCTACAATTTTGCAATGATAAGTTGTTTAGTTTCTCAAATAGTTGTGGAGATACGGAAATTAACGCTTCTGTAAAGTACCCTAAAAATCATTTTCATAGGAAAATGAAAATAGCCAGTTTATTTATAATCTTAATCAACGCCTAGATACGAATTTTAATCAAAATCGTTTGAGCAGATTTTGAGAAAACCAAATTTTTCTCTTTTTGCCCTTCAGTAAACTACCCTTAATTTTAAGTTTTAATAGACACACAGACAGACGGCATTGCAAAGACTATTTTTTAGGGTTCGGGGGGTCATGAGACGTCGAAATCCATCAACATTTCAGGTTAGTTTTTTTTACGATCGCAATACTTAAGCTTTAATGTCCAAAAAGTTAAAAATATATATATAATTGCGTATAGATTGAAAATTATTGATTTTATAAAAATATGTTTCGAATAAAATATTTGTATTATAAATATATATACATATTTGTAATGCTAAGTAATTTCATATCTCAAATAGTTTCGGAGCTATTATAAAAAATGTTAATTTACGCATCAGACCGGAGCCCTTAAAGCCATTTTGCCGAAATATTGAGAGTAGCCATTTTGTTTGGAATATTTATTAATGTTCATAAATGAAATTTAATCAAAATCGTTAGAGCCGATTTTGAGAAAATCGACTTTTTCTCTTTTTTCCCTTCAGTAAACTACCCTTAATTTTAGGGGTAGATATCCAATTCCAAAAACCCCTCGGGGCAACCCTATGAAAACCCTAGATATCAAGTTTCAGCTCAATCGGTAAAATAGTTTAGGCTCTAGTTGGAGGTACAGACAGACAGACAGACAGACGGATATTCAAAAACCACTTTTTCGGATTCAGGAAGTCATGAAACGTCAAAATTCATCAAAATCTCGAGTTCGATTTTTTTGACGATCACCATACTTTCTCTACCTGTAATATAGAGAGAAAGTAAAAAGAAATCTGGTTAGTGAGCTAGTATTACGTGACAATAAAACTTGTAGTCACTTTAACATTGATTTAATTGGTTTAATTTCTTGAGGGGGCGCGCCACCCTCCCCCCGCGACCCCTTCCTGGATTCGCCCCTGGATATGAGAATGGTTTTGACAGTTGTACATTCTTCCCACCCCAGTAAACAGTAGTCATCCTCCAGGGCTTGACAACCCCGAACAGATGATTGCTAGATAACTGGTTTAGTTTTTCATTTTCATTCACAACAAAACAATAAGTCATGAGCGCTTTTGTTATTTAGCTTCATGTGAACACTCGTTCTGGCTATATTAACATTCTAATAATAGGCCTATATAAAAATGAAACATTGTCTATCTGTTGATCAATCACGCCAAAACCACTGAACTGATTGTGTTGAAATTTCGCATGTCCTACAACTTGGACGTCCGTCCGTTTAACATATTGGTTATAGTTTTTCTTTCTATTAAAATACAATAACATTGATAGCGTTTCAAATATTCTGTTTTATACAACGTGATTAATCGTTGTATTTTCGTTTAGAATGTAGGATTCTTTTTTCTGTTTTAATCAAAATACAAATCCAAAGAGTAGTTATTACAGGATACATTTCAATTTTAAATCCAAAGAGAAACTATATTTTGTGTTAGTTTTTTTACTCTTATTAGTAGACAAATCGTGTTTTTTAACAAATAAAACTTAAACATAGGTAGCCCAACATTCAACATCTTGGTTCTTCACCTCTGACAAGACGTGTATTAATCACAACTTGTGAATGTGTGGAATACCAGGTCTCCACCGTGGTTCGGATTCTATGTTAAACTGTAGGTCCTCCATTTCATCTAACAATCACCCTACCATTACACATTAGCGTAAGTGCGTACAACCCGAACGTATAATAAGACGTGGTGATAATACTACTACTACTATTACTACTACTACTACTACTACTACTACTACTACTACTATTACTATTACTACTACTACTACTAATAATAATAATAATAATAATAAACATCTTTATTTGATTTTATACTACATTTACGTACTAAATATTCAGACAAATAGATTAATCATCACATTAAGATGCAACTTAAGCTACAGAGAAAACAAGAAAGTAGTAAAATACAATCTTATGTGCATTTGTGCAGTAGCGCAGGAACGGGGGTAAAGGGGCGCGATTTTATCCCCAAAAAATTTTGAGGTAGTAAAATGTATCATTTTTACCCCCCTACAAAAAATAATATAACAAAATTTAAGATAATGTAAAGATCTTGTTGAGGCAAGATACAAAGTAAAAATAAAATGTGCTTAGCGCACACACTGAAGAGATTTTGAAAACTTCCCAGCTACATCAGCTACTGCAGAAATAAGTTTATCAACGCTTAGACGCATACAAAACTATCTTCGCTCCACGATGAGGCAACGTAGACTGAACCACTTGTGTTAATTAATGCATACCCTGAGAGGCCCAACAAACTTGAAATTGGAAAACTAGTTAGTGGGATTAAGCTAGTAGCAAATATAGGGCAAAGGTGTTTGGAAACCTACTTTAATTATTGGTGTTTCATAATTTTTAGTTGAGCCGCATCGGATTTGATTTTTCTCAATTGGTTTTGTGTGTATTAATTCTAATGTTTGGCATGCCTAAAATAAATTAGAAAAATGCACAACGGGACCGTTAAATATTATATTTCTTGTGTTTTTTCTTTAAAATAGTTATCCCCTATAAAGGCACATGATTATATAAACACAAATAAAAAGGTTTCAGCGCCACTGCATTTGTGTGGCAGCACTTTTACTTCCAGAGCAAGAAATTTTGCCAGGGGGCTTTGGGATGTCTGAAGAGGTGCATCTCAAACGTATTTAAAACAAATACTCTTACCAAAATTTAAACCCTAATCCTTTAGGTGTTTTCACAAAACTATGGTGGCACAAATTATGCGACTAGGATATTCTTGTGGTACAAGTTCTGCACTAAATATTGGCATAGATCTTATAATTTGTGCCGTTTGTGGTGCTGCCAACTTCACGGACTTGCCTTGGGCAGCATAGCTGCCGATACGAGTTTCTTCAAAATCCAGTAATCTGATTATTTTAATTCTTATCATAGAAAACCTAGGTGTGGGAAATATAGCGTTTATTAATAAAGTGTACTTTTGTGAGCCTGACACTTTTGACCACTTGACCACTACTTCAGTTAAAACTAAAACCAAGAAAAAAAATTGTATTTGCAATGGACGTGCTGAATGAATATTGGGGGCTGCATCTAGAATTTAGTACACTTACTCTTGCATTATATTGTAATTTTAATGTTTATGCTAAAAAAATGGTTTTTTATGAACTATCAGCTTCGATTTAAATGAATCTAAGAACTAAAATGTTAAAGAAAAATTGTCATTCTAGCATTGTAGCTCTTTAAAAACAAACCTTTATTGTTATTGAACTTGGGATTTGAAGAAACGGTTTCTCTAAAAGAGTTCTTATTTTGTTACCACAGAGATCAACTCAAATGGAATGGGTGGGGGACAATAACTCAGTGCAGACAGCCATTATATCTCCACTTGCGGGCTTAAGAGGACTATTTAAGCTTGTGTGAACTTATTATCAGATTTTTTTTGAAGGAGGTGGTATCCGGGGGCTGTACCATAGAGCTCAAGCATAGACGAGACTTATCGGCTGGCCACAAGGAGTCAGAGCAGACATAACGTCAGTTTTCATTCTTCCTTTCACCAAGTAGCGAGGGGGTTCGTCTAGTATTTCAAAACTGGGCATACATTCTGTCGGCTAGGTAGAAAAACTTAGTATTGATGGTGCGGGCAACTATGTTACAAAGGAATAATGGCTTACAGTAACTAGGTATATCCTGGCAGAGGTGTGATGGCTTACAATCACTAGCTATATCCTGGCCGAGGAGTTATGGCTTACAGTAACTAGGTATATCCTGGCAGAGGAGTTATGGCTTACAGTTACTAGGTATATCTTGGCAGAGGAGTTATGGCTTACAGTAACTAGGTATATCTTGGCAGAGGAGTTATGGCTTACAGTAACTAGGTATATCCTGGCAGAGGAGTTATGGCTTACAATAACTAGGTATATTATGGCAGAGGGGTCATCGCTTACAGTAACTAGGTATATCCTGGCAGAGGAGTTGTGGCTTACAGTAACTAGGTATATCCTGGCAGAGGAGTTGTGGCTTACAGTAACTAGGTATATCCTGGCAGAGGAGTTATGGCTTACAGTAACTAGGTATATCTTGGCAGAGAAGTGATGGTTTACAGTCACTGGGTATAGCCTGGCAGAGGAGTTATGGCTTACAATAACTAGGTATATTATGGCAGAGGGGTCATCGCTTACAATAACTAGGTATATCTTGGCAGAAGAGTGATGGTTTACAGTAACTAGGTATATCCTGGCAGAGGAGTTATGGCTTACAGTAAGTAGGTATATCCTAGCAGAGGAGTGATGGTTTACAGTAACTAGGTATAGCCTGGCAGAGGAGTCATCGCTTACAATAACTAGGTATATCTTGGCAGAGGAGTTATGGCTTACAGTAACTAGGTATATCCTGGCAGAGGAGTTATGG
>CABFWO010003055.1:0-21187 GCA_902155825.1 Timema genevievae | reverse complement strand
AGGATTGATGGCTTACAGTAACTAGGTATAGCCTGGCAGAGGAGTGATGGCTTACAGTAACTAGGTATAGCCTGGCAGAGGAGTGCTGGCTTACAATCACTAGATATATTCTGATCGAGGAGTGATGGCTTACAATAAATAGACATAGCCTGGCAGAGGAGTGATGGTTTACAGTAACTAGGTATAGCCTGGCAGATGAGTGTTGGCTTACAGTCAGTAGATATATGCTGGCCGAGGAGTGATGGCTTACAGTAACTAGGCATAGCCTGGCAGAGGAGTGATTACTTACAGCAACTAGGCATAGCCTGGTTGAGGAGTGATGGCTTACAGGAACTGTGTATAGGCTGGCAGTTGAATGATGGCTTACAGTTACTAGGTATAGCCTGGCAAAGGAGTGATAGCTTACAGTAAGTAGGTATAGCCTGGCAGAGGAGTGATGGCTTACAGTAAGTAGGTATAGCCTGGCAGAGGAGTGATGGCTTACAGTAAGTAGGTATATCCCGGCAGAAGAATTATGGTTTAGAGTCAGTAGGTATATCCAGGTAAGGAGATATGGCTTACAGTTAGTAGGTATATCCTGGCAAAGGAGAGATGAATTATAGTTAGTAGGTAAATCATGGAAAGGGAGAGATGGCTTACAGTTAGTAGGTATCTCGTATATCATAATATATCATGGGCCGAATTGATTTTTCAACGGGTAAAAATGATAAAATGACCCCCTTCTAGAACCCCTGCCCTCACAAAATTACGAAAATATACCTGCATTGGCCACCAAAGCACCAGGGGTATCCGTCATTTGGCCAAATTAATTTAGGTTAAATAACTTTAGGCCAAATGACTTTTATGAATTTAATTTTTAGGCCAAATGACTTTAGGCCAAATGACTTTAGGCCAAATTACTATTATTATTAGCACCGCGTCTTACTACCCGTGCGGGTTATACGCACTTACGCTAATGTGTGATGGTAGGGTGATTGTGAGATGAATTAAATCTGTGCCGGGACCGAGGATTGAACCCCGGACCCCCAGCACAGAAGTCTGACACCTTACCCCTAGACCACCAGGTCACCCGCCAAATTACTGTTGTGAAGTTAATTTTTAGGCCAAATGACTCTTTGTAAAATCAACTTTTGGATCATTTATTTAAAATGTGTTTATGTTGTCTCCAGAAACTTTCGTTGTGATTTGTAGTGATGCTACTAGATGGCGAGGTGTGTAATGTTTAGTTAAATAGTATATACTACCGTTTCAAAATACATTTGTCTTCTCTCAATTTAATACTTAGGTATAGCAGCACGTCCATTACCCTGTAGTACCACTTTTGTATGTTGAACATTTTGTATTGCCAAAATTTTGTATTAGTTTTTGTACCTTATTGTACCACAAATAAAAAGTTTTGTACCTGTACCTTTTTTGATTAATTGGCATATAAAGTTTAATAATTTTGTTTTATTTTGAATTTTGAACTGTTTTCAATGCCAAATCTTTGAATTAGTCTTGTACTATTTTGTACCACAGATAAAAAGTTTTGTATCCGTACCTGTTTTGAGTAATTAGCATATAAATGTGGTCACTCCATGTTAATAATTTTGTATTATTTTAAATTTTGAACTTTTTTCAGTGCCAAATTATATTTTATCTGTCTTTCTGAGTATATTTGTTTATTGATTTTGTCAAATGAATTAATCAACTATTCATTTTTTATAATTGTATTAACGTACTCGAGTTTTCCCACGGCTTCACTCACATTTGAGTTGAGTAAATTAACTCATTTCTAGCGAATCATCTAAACCAGGTTTTCTTAAACTCTATGTACTTGAGCCTTACATGAACATTAAAAGTAATTGTTAAGCGTCCCTTTCTTAGAATAAAAATAACATTTTTAAGTTAAAATACAAAAATGAGGCATTTATTATTTCGTTGATCTCTGCATTTTCTGATAGGAACTTTGTGAAGTTTATTAAGAATAGTAACATTTTGTAAAATATTCGTAAAATATCACGTTTGTTTTAATATTTTATGACGGAAATATTAGTCATGTAAAATATTTACGTGTCATTTGGAAGAATAAGTTTTTTTCCTATCATAGAGAAGATTCATGTCAGCTTTTGTTTTTATAACACACAAAGGAAGACCTTTTTCAACTGCCAGTCGATTTCTGTAATTCAAATTATCATACTTGTTGAGAAATTATTTTAATAAAAATGTATGTAGATGCAAAGATCAAAATTAATTTTATTGCTTCATAAGTCAAACAGCATATTAATTTTTTTACAGTCAATCAGAATTTAGCAAGTCGAAGGAAGTGAACAATTGGTTCACAGATAAAACGATTCTGCGCCTCACCTGGAATTACCTCGCACCTCACAGTTTGAGAAACCCTGATCCAAGCTACCAAAAACACAAATATTTCAGATACGTGTGAGGCGAGAACTTTGTCTGTGTGTCAATGAAGCCTCATATTAACTACTACCTATAAGAAGGAACCAAAATATATATTTTTTAAATATTACAGTCTTTGCATCAATATTTGCTAGATTACGCGGATACATTGTTGAAATGAACACCAAAATAAATAATTTACATTTACTATCTAATAAACAAAACTAAATCTAAATAGCTGAAAAAATACCTACATTTAGGGCACCGCTGCAAGCACGACAGTGGCTCTTTTACGTGAAGGCATTGTTGCAATGAACACCAAAAGAAGATTAATAGCTAAAATTTACTATTTAAAAATGAATTAATTTGAAAGAATCATTTTAGTAAGCGCCTTAGCTTATTAAATAAATTGTTCTGTTAGTAATGGTTTCTATTAGTTTTGGAAAATTTTCCCCTCTCCTACCCAATCATCAGTTCTCTAGCTCCCATTTAGACACTTATAGTTTTAGACTTATTTCATTGTATATTAGATGTACTTCTACCTGCCAGCCAAAATTCAATTTTTTACTACATCTAAAAGTTTTTTATAAATTTCTCCCTCACTCCTTAATTTCCTGGAGTTCCATTTTAGATTTTCAAACTCCAGTTATTCGGAACTGTCCATTTACCGGCCTGCTAAATTTCAATTTTATACCACATTGCATTGAGATGTTGTTTCTATTGGTTTTGTAAATTTAGAACCTTCCCATCCAGCAACCTCCTTTTCCAAATTCACTTTGAGAAATTTAGAGTCTAATATTATTTTGGCTATTTGGCGTTTGATTTATCTCTACTTATCTGAATTTTTTAAATTTTATATTTCATCTCAAAAGGTTTTTTTCTATTATAGTCCATTACCACTATTTTCCAGGATGCCATTTTAAATTATTATTATTACTATTACTATTATTATTATTATTATTATTATTATTATTATTATTATTATTATTATTATTATTATTATTATTATTACTATTACTATTATTATTATTATTATTATTATTATTATTATTATTATTATTATTATTATTATTATTATTATTATTAAAATGTTTATTTGTTTTGGTTCCCATACCTGCGTAACGAATTTAAGTTATTTACCACATAGAGAGGTAAATGAATGTAATAGTTTTGGAAATGTTGAACTCCCCATTGCACTCCCTCCATTTCTCCAACTCCCACTGAAAAATTTCAAATTTTAAGATTTATTTGGTTATCTTGATGGGTTCTTATACCCAAGGTTACGCATTGATCTTTGTATAACTCATTGATCTCTATTATATAAATGGATGGACAACTGTGGCTGAAATTTTCGAGCTGTTGTCTGCCTACCATTGTGTAAGAGAGGGGGAAATTTTATGGTATCTCCTTCTCTCTTACACCCATACAAGGCAATGTGGCATTTTGAGATCGTTCATTAATTTGATATGAGATACAACAATGT
Organism: Timema genevievae; assembly: GCA_902155825.1. Taxonomy (NCBI): domain Eukaryota; kingdom Metazoa; phylum Arthropoda; class Insecta; order Phasmatodea; family Timematidae; genus Timema; species Timema genevievae. The sequence continues at coordinate 17,322 of CABFWO010003055.1, read as the reverse complement.
GTCATTAGTTAAATTAAATAAATTTGTTAGTAAAAGCTTTGAAGAGCATAAAAACGTTCGAAGCTGGTTGGTTTTTTCTTTAAATAAGTTGATGGAGGTTAATATATACACTATGATTTTTGAAGGAAACTCGTTTGGAAGGCTTTATCTCGCACCAGAATCCTACCCTATAGTAGTGTTTAAGTAGGATAAAAGTCCTTCCAGGAGGGAATTTCTACTTCCGTTCTTGATGGCCGTTTATCCTACCAAAATACTAATATATGATAGTATTCTGGTACGAAATAAAGACTTACAGATTGGGATTCCTACTAAAATCAGGGTTTATCAGATACCGTGCTTCCTACAAGCCTATAACCTAAATTAGCTTTTGAAAGTAAGACTTCTACACAAAGTATATCATTCAAACAAATATAATACAGTTTTTAGCTAGCTTGTTTCATTATATTTATCGACCTTACAACATAATATGGTTTCTGAAAGCAATATATAATATATGAGCCAACTTTATTTTTTTTAAAAGGTAGTATAATAAATAATAATACTTTCTACAAGCCTATAGCCTAAGTGATCGATTGAACGTATGGCAAATACACAAACAAAGTTTGTCATTCAAACAAATGTAGTCACGTTTTAAGATACCTTATTAACTATATTTATCGAACTTTCAATATAATATGTTTTCTGAAACCAATATACAAGCTAATAGCCAACTTTAAATATAAGTGTAGTCTTGACAGACTGTAAACAATATGGATGCTAGCTACATATTTAAATATATTAAAGATTTTATTCGTATTTTTACAATATTACCTTTAAAACTGAATTATATATCCTTTAATGCAAATGTTTCTTCAGGCATGGGTGGTATACTATTTCATTATTTTCAAACAATAACATTTTTATTCATCAGATACATGTTTTCGCATAAGAACGTTGAAAGAAACAGTTAAATCTGTCCCCTTGCAACCAAGTAGACGACAAACTTAAGCGTCACGATTTGGTTCGTTGCAAGGATGTGTGTATGTCCATCCAGTATAGTATAGAGATCAATGAGGTTACTAGAGTACAAGGTAGGCTCACTCCCTATACCGGCCTTCATTTAGTTCTACCCTAGCACAGCGCTGCTGTTGCGTCGGATCATGGCCTAGCCGAGCTTGATTCTGTTCAGTACATGTGACTGTGCGGTGTTGCGCTCGTTATTAGATTCTTATTTATGTTAAGTATGCTACAAAAGTCACTATGAATAGTAAATGCTTGTGTGTTTTTTGTAAGCTTTCCTATTAATTATGCGTGAAGTGTTACGAAAAGTATCGTAACTATAATAACGTTGCCGTGTGCAATAAAAGTAATATAACTAAGGTATATGATGTTATACAAAATACTTTCATAAAGATTCTGATGTCAGACGAAGATGTATTCACTATTGAACGGGATGGAAGATGGAATCCTAATTTGTATTTTATTTTCTCAGAATATTTTTTCCATGATGATTATGAACAAGAACTTCAGGCCTAACTGCTAAACTTGTCTAAGAAAAACAAATTAAAATTGCCTGCAGTACCCTTCCTTAATTTTGATGTCTCCGAAAATGTTGTCCAAGGGGAAAATATTACCCGTGAATCTAAGCATTATATTAGATTGACGAAACATATAGTAAGTGATATCATGGCGGGTAAAAATACTTGGAGGACCTCCAATATTTTTACTTTATGGGAAAGTCCATCCATCAAATTATCCATCTTACCTTAAAACATACTCGAGAAACATTATTTCTTAAATGTGATAAATCACGTGGCTGTATTACATAAATATGTTTTGTACAAGATCATAATTTATTGTATTACATAAACAAATGTATATAATACGGTAGTTAATGAAAGAAGTAACGTGTTTGGTGACGTCAATGTTCACTTAAACTAAGTGTTATCTAATCAGTTTAAAATAAATAACCCTCTTGTATGTAAGCTTATTCATAAACCAATTTGGAGTACGGTGAAAATCTTGAATTTATATTAATGTTCAACTGAGGGTGTCGAACTAAATATTTAAAAGGTAATATTAGATTAGGTTACATTTATGTTATATAAGTAGTGATTATAGATAATGACAATAATACCCCCAATATGTATCCCCTCAAAGTTGGTAATAGTATGTGTGTCCTCCCCCTACCACCCTCCAAACACCCCCGAGCTGGAAATAAGGTCGTCCTCCAAAATTGCGAAGTCAGGTACGTCCATGGGCGATATACTATATTCTATAAATATGCAGAAAAAGGAAACCGAAGAAGGTGTAGCTGTTGTTCATTGTGTCTCTCAAAATATAAACAATGAAACAAGTCAACCAATTGTGAATAAGACTGAAATAATCAAAACACATCTTGAACAATTACAAAAGGAAGACAAAATATTGAAATTCAAACTATTGAAACTAAAATCTCTGGAAATCCATAGGCTCAGGAGCATACTTATCTTGAACCTGACAATATGTAAGGCAGGTTGCATAAATATAAAGAATAAAATACAAGATTTACCATAGTTTATTAGGTAGATACAAGAAGCAAATATACAGTTCACATAAAGAAAGTTCATTAAGTTTCATCAATCTTGTCAATTAAACATTTCAGGGAATCAATCAAATCCAGTAGATGTTTTATATAGTGTTATATAACAGGCTAGTGACAAGATGGCCTGTTGAAATGTCACCTTTTGATTGAGCTTTATGAGATAATGATTGCATCCTCCTGCTAATTTTAATAAGTTATCAGAGTCAGGTATTTCAATTAAGTAACTACTAAATCAAGGTAACACGCTGACAATATTGATAGCGTATGATCTTTAAGGGCGCTACCAATTTAGTGCAAAGCATACATATGAAAAGATTGAAACTAAATACTCTGGGGAGTATTACGATTGTACTCATAGGTACGGTCGTTAACTCATATAGCTCCAGGTTTCCTAGATATATAAAAAGCTCAGTGACTAGAGAACTATATCCCAGACGATTTTAGCCACTTTAGTTTGGTTAACCTACCGCGTGAACGTCAAGGACACAAAAGGGGTGCGTACCAACTCCCGTTAGTTAAGGATTAACAAGTCCCAATTAGGACATAGATGCCACAGTCGTGGTTCACCATGATATAACTCACGATTAAAAGATATAATAAAGGTGTAATAAGTTAGGGTGGCGTATGGCCCCAAATTTACCTTTGCCCTTTGCCCCCGACGCTGATTGGCTGGATTTGGTCACGTGACCACGCCCCCTCATTATCTGATTGGCTGTTGGTTTCCCCCTCCCCTTCCTCTGCTCAACCGACAATGCGGTTTCCCGATGATGTCATCGCTCTGTCGCAGCCCTGATGACTGGACTAGTTTGGAGGCTGGACAAGACAGAAATAGAACACGACCCTGAATGATGTCGCAATGGGTTTTCCATGATGAATGGCGCCAGCTTGGCGACTAGACAAGACGAGTCGAGACAGGAATAGATTGTGACCCTGAAACCGTGAGCTAGGTCATTGACCCTGGCAACCCTCCCCTTGCAATGGATTTTCGATGACATCATCAAACTGTCGCAACCCTGATGACTGGCTCCAGTTTGGCGGCTTGACAAGACAAGTTGAGACAAGAAAAGATCACGACCTTGAATGATGTCATCCCCCCTGTGTGGTAATGGGTTTTTCCGGCAAGCATTAACACAACTCTGATTATGGGGCCTTGGAATGCTCAGTTAGGGACATCTATCCCCACCGCAAGAGTCTACTAAAATTGGTTTTATGATATCGTCCGTCGACATGCGTGGATGTAGGTATCAGCCATGCACTGTTAAGTAGAAATGTTCCGGCGTTGGAGACTAGTGACAGTACACCTCTTCGAGCCCCGACCTCCAATGCCATAACTAGACGAGTTTCGCGCACTCCTTTTCTGGCTAAACGTCTATATATTAATTATGATAGTGTGGTAGGGATGACTAAGAAAATGTTCCGGAGGGAGAAATACCTACTATTTACACGGCGGGGATTCGATTTCCCCACTCCAGAATTAGATTAGCCAGACACTTAGACGTCGTGCACACCGGGATTCGAACCTCGATATCTTTAGCACAGCTAATGTCTATATATAATATTATTTTATAATTATTTTATCGTATTTCGAAATATTTAACTGAATAAGACATTTATATCCACGGCGTGGGTGCATCATTGTAATGAAATTGTTTCCGTCACGTTCAATCACATGGTTTAAATTCGTCGCTCACCATTTTGAAGCTATGGTAGTTAGACCTTTTGATAAAGTGATGTGAATAATATTTTTTTAAGTAGAATAAATCGATAAATAATCTTTGTGCCCGAACTCTAATAAATATATAAATAATATTGGTCTAAATTACTGTGGTAACTATCAAATTTATACATTAACATACGTTTTCATTATCTATCCAAAGTGACAGATGTCAGATGTTGGCGTAGGGATGTATTAGGGATTATTTCTAGTAACTTTTAAGCTGCCATCCAAGTAAATTAAGATTATGAATGTATCTAGTAAAATGCTGCTTTATTTAACCTTTGCTAAATGAATTATCTCTACGTTAATAGCATTTAGAATGATATGTGGAAAATGACTTTAGTGTACCAAGCTGGGATTTGAACCCAGGTCTCCCACGTGATATGCAAACAAGCTCACGATTCTCTGGTGGTTTTTTTGTTTGTAATCGTATTTGTATAGGGGTAGGTAATCTGTTTATGTTCACAGTTTTCAGCTGTCAGTCACAAGAAACTCGTGTATAGTCTTTAGATCGAATCATTGGTGTGTGTAACCAACACCCACCCCGCTCTCCCCCTTACTGGCTCACACAACTAGTCGGAAAGATAAGGAAGATTTTCTAGGAATCACTAAACTAGGGGGTTCAAACTTGGTAATTTTGTATAAAAATGACTCAAGTACAGATTAAAAATACGCGGTAGTAATTTGAGTTCAAGAGAATCATAGGTGTGGCCTCCACAAAGGTCCAAACTTAATTGGCGCTGGGGATGGGGCAGTTGGCCTAAAGTAATTTGGCCTAAAGGCATTTGACCTAAAATTTAATTTCACTCAAGTCATTTAGCCTTAAGTTGTTAGACCTAAAGTCATTTAGCCTAAAGTTATTTGGCCTAAAATATAAATTTAAAACCTTCGGGTATCTTCGGAAAGTAAAAAGTACTGTTAGTTGTTTCATCTGGATATAGATAGATCACCTTTTTTGTATATAAATTTCCAATATTATTTCTTTGTTAGTATATCCCATGGTCATAAAGTTAATAGGAACAAAGATGTTAGCGAAAAATTAAAAAAAAAAGTTTTCAGCACCGTTTACGCGTGGTAAAATTGTATGCGTACAATCGAATGATGGAGGATTTTGACAACTTATGTAGAAAATTAAAGTGAGAATGGAATCCAATATTCAGCTCACTCACTTGGCATTTTTCTGAAGTGACGTCCGATTTTCGCCTAAAGTTACTTGACTAAATTAATGTTAACTCTACATGAACATATTTTTCTAGCTAGGCCTATNCTATTGTATTATTAAATGTGTATAATAGCGATGCATAGAATAAATTTTGCCAGTAAACATCAATATCATAATGGCCATAAATAAAAACTTAAATGATGGGTTTGACGAGATCCTTAGTTATTATTATTATTATTATTATTGTTATTATTAATATTATTATTATTAGTGAGAGAGAAAGTGAGCGAGTGTGTGAGTGAGAGAGCGAGAGACAAAGAGAAATTGAGAGATTGTATGAGAGAGAGAAAGAGAGCGAGTATGTGATGGATAGTGCCTGATAGAGTGTGTGAGGGAATGTGTGTAAGAAAGAGAGAATGCGTGAGAGTGTGATTGAAATTTTGGGAAAGAGACTGTGATGGTTATTGTGTGAAAGAGAGAAAAATATGAGAGAGTGTAAGAGAGACTTTGAGAGAGAACATTTTAGAGAAAGAGAAAATGTTTGAGAAAGTTTTAGTGAAAGAGAGTTAGAGGGAAAGATTGAGACCGAGAGTATAATAGAAAGAGAGATTGAGAGAGAGTTTTAGACTAGGGAGATAGTTTGATTGTGATAAGGTTCGAGAGAGAGAGAATTTGAGAGAGAAGGTGTTTGAGGGAAAGAGTGATTTTGAGAGAGAGATTCTGAGAAAGAATTTGAGACAGATAGAGAGAGTTTGAGACATAGAAAGAGTTTGAGGCAAAGAGGGTGTTTGAAACAGAAAGGGTGTTTGAGACGGAGGGAGAATGTGATAATGGGTGAGAGAAAGTTTGAGAGGAAGAATTTGATAGAAAGAGTTTGAGAGATAAAGAGTGAGTTTAAAGAGAGTTTAAGAGCGAGTGTGATAAATATAATGTGTGAAAGATTGTTTAATCGTGTGTGTGAATGGAGAGAGTGTGTGAGAGAGGGAAAAGTCTTAGTCAAAATGAGAGAAAATGTGTGAGAGAGTTTGTGAGAATGTGTGTAATAGAAAGAGAGTGTGTGTGAGGGGTAAAGTGTCAGAGAGAGAGAGAATTTGAAAAGATATATGTGGTACACAAAACATTAATTTGAAATATGCCCCCTTCAAAATTTAGTAGAAATATGGAAACATAACCACTTATTGTATTTTTAAGAATATGGAAAGATAGATGGAACAAACAAAACATTACTTTTAAATATCATCCCCTCAAAATTAAGTAGCAACATGGAAATATAATTGAACTTACTGTATTTCTATGAATGTGAAAATATAAATGGAGTACACAAAATATTACTTTAAAATATCATTCCCTCAAAATTACATTGTAGTATGGAAACATAATTGAATTTATTGTATTTGTAATTTGATAAAATGAATATCAAAACCCATTATTTGAAAAACATTAACGCCAAAACACATATTTAGATAATTAAAATGGCTATTTCTAAACATATTTCAAGATCATTTTATCGTTTTTAATCTTTTAATACATACTAAACATACGTAAACATCACTATATTGTTTATATATGTTTATAGTTCATGCACGAAACAAAACATATAAAATATTTGTATGTAACTGACAACTTAACCTTTAAATTTGAGAATTATGATCGATATTATTGATTTAAATGCGAATTAAAGATAGCAACATTACAATAATAAATAAATGCTTCCCAGGTCCAGGCAATCTCAATATAGATGTATTTTTACCAATATCTAAAGTGAAATCAGAATCCAAAGAGAACCATTTTATTTGCAGATTGAAATATGTGATGACTGTATTCGGACCAACAATAAAGATTCAGTTATTATTTTTTATCCAAAGATGTATATTTTATTTAGAGATTTACAGCCATGCAGCCAATAACCCAAATAACGGTTTCCATGGTAAAAACTTTCCGTGAAAATCGTGTTTTCGTGTAAAATACTATTTTTCCCGACATAGTGGACTCTTAACCGTTAAAATGAGTGCTCGTTTGTCAAAATTTGTCCAGCCATTTCTTCTTAATTTCTATAACCGGAAACGGGTTTATCAAATTATATATTAGATTGTGCCAAGCTAATAATTCCGGGGTCATTTCAATTTAGCTATATTTAACTTAATTGAGGGGTAAAACACAACAAAAATGTATTGAAACGAAATATGTCTTGTTTCCCCCTTTCTAAATGTTTACACTTCGCGCTTGCGCTTATACTCCTTCGAGCTCTCTAGCTCTGAGACTTGATCAGAGTCAAAGATATACCAGTCTGGCTACTCTTGAGTTTCAGTGATCAGACATTGAAACCAAATGGCGTTAGTGTCGTTGCGGAGTAGCGCGCGCGCAATTTAAATTTTGAAGATAAGTTTGAACCTCCAAGTTTACATTTTACTGTTAGACAGTAATTATTTCATCCCGAATGTGATAACTAGTGCATAAAAAAGAATATCCCACATCAAATGATAACATATAAATTACAATTAATTATTTGTTCATCGATTTAAGATAGTTTAAATTTGAAATACTGTATTATAAATCACATGGTAATTATTTTTTTGGTAAAATTTGATCATATAAACATGGCTATAAATTATTATATAAAAAATATATTGATGTATGAAGGGACTAAGGCGTCAATCAATATTACCATCTAGCTCATAGCATCTGAGGGAATTTTGATTTAATCCTGATAAGTAGCATTTAGGGTAATTTGTCTGAATACGAAAATTATCATCTTTCCTTCAATAAAGGGATAAGGTAGAATGCAAGAATGAAATAAGTAAACGTGAAGAGTGAATGAAAATTGTGATTTTTGAGTGCATTTTAAAAATATTAATTCACATTCTAAAGTGTGAGTGGTGTTAATTAGCTATCTTAGAGGGTACGTTCTTACAGAAGGCTCAATTCCGAGGCAAATCAATACCACTCATCTTCTATTTTTACTCATTTCGTTCCTGCATACAATCTATAAAGTTTCAATATTGTTTTAGTATTTAAAAAATGAGATTTATACATAATACTTTGGTTCTTCCGTCTTTATAATGGTCCTAGGTTTGTTTCCCGCCTTCAAGTAGACATTTTTCAAATACTATATTTGACCTAAGTGCCAAGAAAATTATTGATAGTACCTATCATCCCTAAATATTATTTTATTAAATTACTGTAGTAATATTACTTGCAGCAACATATCGATTGCTACTACCAAGCTGTAGTACAGTCATATTAAGAGAGTTTAAGACGTCAGGATGTGAGCAGTTTCAGTCTTCTATGAATAATTTAATACTTTTGTGGCAAGTGCCATTAAAAAACTAAACAAATAGTGTTACTTTTTTAATGTGATGTCAGATACTTTCGAATGCAAATAATATAATTTTTATTTTCTATCAATTTTCCATATATGCAAATAATATAATTTTTAGTTTCTATCGATTCTCCATATCTTTGTGAGTGTATTGATACAAAAACTATCAAATTTTTAATAATTAACTAAACTAAGTGAAATATTTAAGGTAAGGTTTCTGAGCATCGTTCACTTCTTATCCTTTCTAACTTTTCATGTGCAAATAAATGTCCTTCGTCTGGGTTTTAATTCTAGTGTGATTCTGAATATTACATGTATATCGCTCACAGCCACACTGTGCTGTCATATAGGCATGCCCCACAATCGTATGACCCACAAATATTAAATTAATATAGCTAGTTCTAAGCATGGTGAGCGTACCTGACCACTAAACGTGTTGGATGATTTGAGGGGTCTACTGTACAATACGAATTACACGTGCACATGTAATAACAGCCCAGTTTCCCGATGTTGTTGTTGTTAACTGATTGACCCTTCTGCCCGTCTTTTAACGCTTTCAAAGTTTACAATTGTAGGTGAACCGGGTTTTACTTCGGCGCAGGTAAATTCCAGTTTTTCGTTATTAAGCTCGCACACGTCTTTATCTGTTAGAGTACCAAAACGACAGGGTAAAAATACACAAAACTCGGCATCTAGATAGGCTATTAGGCGTCTCCCGAACTTTGTATTGACAGCTTTTAATTTATCCACCGAGTACTTTTGATCGACTGTGAGATCACACAATTTTACGGTCTGCACGGCGTCAACAATATTTACCAGCTGTAACTTGTCCATCTTGATCCGCTCTACAAATGCTTATAGATAGATGACCAAGTGGACCCCCTGATATATCCACCCCTCCCTCCCTCGATTGACGTCAAGTGATAAGAACTGAACAGAGTCAATGACCTCCCCGTGATATATTGATGTCTCGACTTGTCTTGTTGAGCCGCCAAACTTGCGCCAGTCATCTGGAAAACCCGTCGCTGGGGTGGGGGAGGACTGCGACCCCACCCATCCCTGTCTCGACATGTCGAGCCTCCAAACTGACCCCACAGGGTTTCCCATGACTATGCTTGTCTCAACTTGTCAAACCGTCAATTTGACGATAGTGAGCGGTCGATTAATGTAAAACAGTGTGGATTTACCGTTACTCGTCAATTGTGCTCTCGCTTTCACCGAGTGCTAATGTACTGTCGGTAATCCGCCAGTTTTCCTGAACAAAATGATGGTACACTTTCTACCTGGTCTAATTATATTAAGCGGTCAACCAATTTTAACTGATGTTTGATTTCGCTTTCGCAAATGTGGGGTACAATTAATACCTGTGAAATATATCGAGATTCCAATCCCTGTGGGCACGCCGTCTAAATGTCAGGGTCATCTAATTCTGGCGGGGGGAGGTTGAAATCGAATCCCTGCTGTGTAAATGGTTGGTATTTCTACCTTCAGGTAAAAAAATGTTGAAACATTTTATTAATCATCCATACCACATTATCTTAGTTAATATATATAGACGTTTAGCCAGAAAGGGTGTGTGTGTAACTCATCTAATCATGGTGGAGGGAGGTTAGTATCGAATCCCTGCCTTGTAAACTGTTGGTAGTCCGCCCTTCAGGTAAAATGCTGAAACATTTTCTTATTCATCCCTACTACATTATCGTAATTAATACATATAGACGTTTAGCCAGAAGGGGTATGTGTAACTCATCTATTTTTGGTGGGGGTGTTAGAATCGAATCCCTGCTGTGTAAACTGTTGGTAGTTCTCCCTCCAGGTAAAATGATGAAACATTTTCTTAATCATCCCTATTACGCTATCATAGTTAATATATATACGTTTAGCCAGAAAAGGGTGCGTGTAACCCATCTAGCTATGGTAGTGGAGGTTGGGGTTCGAATCTGCTTTGAGGTGTACTGTCAATAGTTTCCCTCTTCCTCGCTCCACGTAAACGCTGAAACATTTCTAGCTTACTCCTTAGCCAAAAGTGGTACATGGCTGATACCTACATCTGCACCTGTCGAAGGACGATACCAAACAAACAATTTTAATAAACATTTGTAGTGGGGGATGGCGGCCCCTAACTAAGGATTCCGAGGCCCATGATTGTGAATAATCAGAGCTGTGTCATTGCTCTCTAGCTGTAACATCACCGGGAAAAAACCCTTGCCGGGAGAGGGTTGAGACATCATTCAAGGTCATGATCTATTCTTGTTTCTTCTTATCTTGTCAAGCCGCCTAACTGGCGCCAGGGTTGCAATGACGTCACCGGAAAAACCCGTTGCCGGGAAAAGGGGGAAGGGGTGGGTTGTGACACCAAAATAGATTCAGAGTCTTGCGGTAATTGTTCACACTCTATGCTAAGGTACCGTCAGGAGAGGCTCGTTCTGCGCCTTCACTAGCGATGCCGACACGCCACGGGAGTGCCCGCCACCGTGTACTTCACGTTCCCTCTACCAATAAATAAAATAAACTCCTACACCAATACATAAATTAAACAACTACCACAAATAAACTCCAATGCCCTTCCCAATCTTACCAGACATAAAAAACCAATGCGCACACATAAAAAACCAATGGGACAGGAACAAACTAGTTTGTACACGAAGCAACAAGTTTGGAACACATACAAACAGGGGAAAGGGAGGCAGCGGAAGGGAGGGGGTCAGGGTGAGGGGAGGGGGAAAGCCAACAACCAATTACAGGCCAGGGCTAAAAATATCAGCCTATCAGCGTCCTGTACTAAGGTGCTGGGAGCACTACTATTGATATTTAAACAATATAAGAAATATACCACTATTGTTAAATGTGTCCTTGATATTTAAACAATATAAGAAACATAACACTATTGTTAAATGTGTCCGTATTATTTAAACACACAAAATCTTGTCCACTTGTTAGTTTGGCTGATATTTAAACAATATAAGAAATATAACACTATTGTTAAATTTGTCCGTGATATTTAAACATTATAAGAAACATAACACTATTGTTAAATGTATCCATGATATCTAAACAATATAAAAAACATAACATTATTGTTAAATGTAACCGTGATATTTAAACAATATAAGAAACATAACACTATTGTTAAGTGTGTCCATGATATCTAAGCAATATAAGAAACATAACATTATTGTTAAATGTAACCGTGATATTTAAACAATATAAGAAACATAACATTATTGTTAAACGTGTCCATGATATCTAAACACCCCAAATCTTTTCCACTGGTTAGATTTGTCTGTGATATTTAAGTAATAGTAGAGTGGCAAAACTAATGTTTACATAACCCAACGTAAGTTCCGTACTCTCGTGAAACTTTCCATGAAACATGATATAATTACAATAGAATCTTTATTAGTTTAATGATTGTTATTTGATGATGCATATAAATGGTGGGAAGTAGGGAGAAGAGTGATAGATGGTTGGTTTAAAAAAAACAATAACCAATGGAGAAAGCTCTCCATGAAAAACTGACAGTGACGAGTTGAAAGTCAAAATGATTGATGATGTGGACGCTGCAAAAGAATGGCTATAAAGTGTGTAGAGGAACTTAGTATGATATTGATGGAACCAACGCAAAAAATCAAACAGTAATTACTGTAGAATATCGTGTAGGGGTCTCGCGAGCTGGTTGCTTTGATCATGACGCTTCAAAAACACTTCAAACAAGACTACTTTCATGTTCCATTGATAATATGCTCCTTCTTTCGTGTTCAGGGAGTCCTAATATAGAGTGTACATAATTTAAAAATGATTCAAATGTTGTTCTCTACTGGAAGAATTAAAGCAATCACCCACGTACAGTCCGATTTTCAAAGGAAGATATCATATTTGACAACTATAAAAGCTATTAAGCCTCTTGCACGTATTTATACAAATCTGCTGTCACTTTTGAAAGATTTCATCAACATGTTTAAAATACCATTTATAATAAAGTAGAATGTAACAATGCTGACCCCAACATTTTTGTTTGTATTTTCTAAAATACTTCAAATGAAAATTGTAGTGTACGTTAAAATATTTTTTTGGTGTTGTTTCAAATCTAGGTCAGAGCATCAGTTGAAACATTGTTTTTGGAGTTTCTTCAAATCTAGATCGGAGCACCAGTTAAAACATTGTTTTTGGTGTTTCTTCAAATCTAGGTTGGAGCACCAGTTAAAACCAACCAATATGTGAAATGTTACTAAATAAATTAAATATAAAACTAACTAGATCTATTTCGTCTAGTCTAGTTTGCGAGTGATAGGTAAAAAAAGGTTCGAATCTCATTCAGGTGTATTGGGGGTGATATTTACTATTTGGTACTATTTGCATGCAAGTTCAGGTGTAATTTCCTCTCAAATGTACCTTCACTATTAGTCTGGTAAAATGTAGATAGAGGTGCAAAAACAAACACATTCATTTAAGTTGTTCTACGTAAATAAATACTTTTGTAAATGACTGAAATTATATACATATTTTCTTGAATATATTATACAGTCAGTTTACCCTGAGAGGCAGCAGTCTCTACTTGACGGACTATACTATGACCCTATTTATAATCTATACCATACTAGATCTATGCAAGGTAAGCTTGCTGCCTTTCATGGTAGACGGTGTGTACATGACTTACAAGTTAGCTTAACCTAGGACAACAGCATATAAAACTCAACACCCAGTTACACGGACAGTATTTACATTAAGTAGTAGTGAATCACTAGTTCAAAAATACGTGCCACACGGAATAACCGGGAACAATTAAAATACTTATATTCTGAAAATTGAAAAATGACACCTGAACACGGGAATCAAACCCTGGACCTTTGGCTTAGTACGCCAATGCTGTGCATGTGGCTGCGTTATCTGATAGCTAATGTTTTTAATAAAATCACACATTTGTAGCCGACGATTTCCGTACGTCCATCATAGACTCTGCCTTAAAGTATGAGTGAAGAATGACCCTGGGCACGGGACGATTCCTGGATAGCTCAATGGTTAAAGCATTGGCGTACCAAACCAAAGGTACCCGGTTAGATTCCCGTGTCCAGGTGTCATTTTTCAATTTTCAGAATATGATATCTAGATGGAGTAATCCTCACTAAAAGCATAAATTATAGCTTTGGCTATTTGATTCTTAAAATACTTATATTATGGTTCCTATTTACTACTTTTATTCCTAAACTACAATATTACAAAGAATTAGTACTTATTAATACGCCTATTCAGATGTCTCGAGTTCGTCGCATACGTCCATTAAAATGTGAAAACACGCTCTCTAGTGTTGACACTCTCAGCCCCGGTGCTCGACAATCTCTCTTGTCACACCTGTCCGGTTTAGCCCTACACTCGGCCCGTTGGAAAGCCCCCCCATCCCTTTGCTATGAGGGGTGGCCCAAGACTAGTCACTGTCCAGGGCTGGCTCGAGCATGGTCTCGCTTGATACATTTACAATAGTAGAATGTAGTTAAACATATGTTTTTGAATTATATAATGCAAAAATAATTTCTTAAATGTAAACAAAATGTGTACTAGTTATAATTTTTTTTATATATATACTATCAAGTGTTTTCTGTGTTTGTAACTACGATTGTAGCTTCTACCTTGTAGCTTCAAGCCATTAATCGCTCCTAATATATTCTTAATTTTCCGTTTATTTGGAATATTCACAACCAGGATGTTGTCAAGGCTTGCGTAGCATTTTATTCTAGACTTTAATTTTTACTCACATCAATCCTACGTAAGAAGATGTGCCGGGCGCATCGATACCCTCAACTATACATACTCTACTATATTTTTTTAGTAAATTCTGCTTTAAAACAATATTTAAGTGGTAAGGATGATGAGAATAATATATTGAAAATACTGATGCACTAACTATGGAATAGGATTGTAAAATCCTGCTGAAAATAATTCCCTATACATCTAACTGGGACACAAATGAATAAATTACCGTCACTAACAAAAAGAGACCATGCTGGTCTAAACCTTTTTACCTGTTGGTCACTATGATGGATTATCTTAATTAGTAACAGAGCCAAATTGTTTTATTGGGGTAGTGGGACGAACCTATTCAAAATACTAAAATGTTTCAGGTAATACCTACGATTGAACTAAGGCACCTTAGAGCTGTGCTTGACCTTCCTCACCACTTAATTTTCCATTAATTGATCAATCTTAATAACTTGTGCTTTGAATGTATAATCAAAGAACAAGCCACCAAAAGGATGATTAGTTGAAATTTAAAAACTAGTTCCATATCTCACCGCTAGGAAGCACTATTACGAGTGTGTGGTGAATGGAGAAAGGGGGTCCCAATATTTTATTTTCATTCTTTTCTTCAAGGTCAACTATTGGATGAGAGGGGAGAGAAAGAGGAAAAGAGAAACTTATTGACCCTCAGAGAAACATTTATCAAGGTCCTGGGAGGACACATTCACGTTAATAGCTAGCAATTATCAGTTTTATTCTCTAGTATAGTACTTGTTGGTGTGTACGAATACACTCAACGACATGTGTTGCTCTATAATACACATTTCTTGGTCCACAAGAAAGTAGCTAGAACATTTAATCTAGAGAAGATACTTGTGAAAAGTTTTTTTTCTGTCAACAGCTGAAATAACCCATTATTTACCCTCTCATTGGTTGCATATTTGGTCCCTCAAGATATCTATTTCTGTCAACTGCATGGCTCAAAGGACATCAACCCTGAGCACTCCTGCTTTCAGGATAAATATCCTTCTTGTTTACTTCGTCAACATGATAAATGCTACTCCCTGGAAATTGCCTGATGCTCACAAGGAATACGGAGGCCATAAATGTATTACGTAACGCAATTTTAGACCTTTTTTGACCCCGCCTTCACCCCATATCACGTTCCATAGCGCTTTGGCAACCACCCCGGCTCCCTAAAGTTACGTAACGCTTCCAGTTTCAACTATAAAAAAAACACCTTTTCCTCATTTCATTTTCGAATGGGCTGGGTTTTTTTAGTAGACTAGTTATTTTCATGCGGATCTTATACGTTTAAAAAAATAAGATTTTGAATAAAGGATGCAATTTCTAGTCAAATAACTTTATTTGTATTTACACAAAACACGTTTTTAAAAGTGTGAAAAAGCTTAAGTTTATACATGACTAGTTTTATTGTTTATTTTATAAACTAAAACTTCGTTACGTTAAGCTAGCCTGACCCCACCCTCCCTCATGTCACGCAGCGTAATGCTACGATGGAATTCCCCTCTCCCCCCCCCACACTCAAGTGCGTTACGTAATACATTTATGGCCCCACACGATAAAACTGACACTCATACAGAAATGCAAGAAAATAGATAACTTATTTCTTCCAGACTAAAACAAAAGTTGCGAAACTAGTAGTATTCTTGAAAATAATTATTGATAATGTTTTAAACGTCATTGAATGCTCATATATAATATAAGAGATAAGATGTAGGGAATAAACAGTGTCTAGTCAACTAACGAAAATGTAGTTGTTGGCTAACTATCAACATTGGTGATTTTAATATAGTAATTTTTTCTTTGTGTTAAAATTATAGTTGAAACATGTCAGGAAAAACACTATCCAACCGTTACTTAAACTAACTTTATATATTCATACGTCAAATCATGTGACCTGCTACTCTCAGTTTTATAGATTGTATTTTTTTAATACTAAATTATTTATGAATTGAATGATCATATTATCAAACCACTTATAAACTTTATTCCTTAAAAACAAACCACCCAACCACTCCATTGGCCACCAGTTAATCATTGTGAAGGGGAAGACTCAATCTACCGATTTTTTCCTCGCATATGTAAAGAATCGAATCCGAGACCTTTACTTTAATAAACAGCCACACTAGTGACTGAGGTAAGGTATCCTTGTTATATATTTATATCTCGTAAACTGTGCTTCCTACTACAAGCAAGGTTTAGAAACTGGTGAGTGCTACAAAGATATAGGACAAATGAACGTGATTAAGTCAACTATACTATGTCAAAACCAGGTTCTAATAGGCTATTTGTCATATAAATATTATTTGATATCACCCGCCTCGGTGGCGTAGTTGGCTAACACGCCAGTCGTCTTGAGCCAGACCAGCGAGGACGGGGAGATCGAGGTTCGAGTCTTGGTCGGGTGAACTGGGGGTGGTTTTTCCTAAGTGATTTTACATTCTCCCTCCACGCAAATGCGGGTTCACTTACTATGAATTCAACCTTCTCAATTCCTAATCAATTAGTGTAATTAGTACTTAATCGTATAACCCGAACAGGTAGTAGGACACGATACTAAAATTAAATTAAAATTAAAATTAAATTATTTGATGTCATATAGTTAAAATGTTTTCCCTATACAACATGTTTCTGAAACATTGCATCAAACTTTGGCAGGATACTCCTTGGGTGAAATTAGAATAATTCTCATAAGCAACCATCTTCAATATTAAGGGTGGTATACACCCCTAAAGACAGAGCTAAAAACGACTGTTGTGTGAAATATTATGAAAAATGCTTAGGGTATTATAACGAATCTTTGT
>CABFWO010003054.1:74384-98691 GCA_902155825.1 Timema genevievae | reverse complement strand
GGGGACAAAGGGGTAATTTTTCTTTTCCCACTCATCAATGGAAACTCATTCACTCCAGAAACCAACTCCTAGCCATGTTTGACAGTTTTCATGTGTTTAGAAAGTGCGCGCTAGTCCAATTAATATTAATGATGATAAAAACGAAGCGTTTTCTGTGGACCATACTCGCCTATGCCGTTCCTCGCCGGTGAATAACAGGTCCTGCAGATCAGGTTTTCATCGCCCGAAAGGTCTTGTTGACCTGTGTGACGTAACTCATTCCGTGACGTAACTATCTGCCTCGTCGCGTCGGCTGGGTTACTTGGGATGTAGGCCAGTCTCGTGCGCATGCTCAGCTGTTTTAATACGCGCGTAGGGCTGCCACACGAAGTAAACAGATTATTCTTAGAAACAATTTATTCAAACCATTTTAAAATTTTCATCCCGAAGGAATGAAGGATGAAGGATTCTAAGTGGATTGGAAATAATAAATATAAACTCATACCTAAAAGTCAAACTTTTGACTATTAACTTTTTATCAAAACTATCATAGATGCTTTATTTTACTTAACCATAGAAACTTGTTAACTTCGTAGTATTAATAAGCTTCATTACTAGCATGGTTTTAATGACCTTAATTTCTTATTGAACTATTTAAAAGGTTTTGTTCCAAATGGGTTACTTGGGAATGCTTTACATGGCAATTAACATTGTATTTTTATTTTGTTAGTAAAAATTTATTTTTGGGTAGTTTACTGACGATTAATTTTTCAAAAACGGGAAATATTTTAAAAATTGCCCTCGATTTGGTTTCAAATGGGTATCTTGGGAGTGTTCGAAATGACACATAACCTTGTATACTTGGTTTGGGGTGAATATTCAATAAAGGGCATTTAATTGATTAGTGATGTTTGAAAATTCGAATGATTTTGAAAATAGTTATAACGATTTTACTTATAATGTATATCTTAGGAATGTTTGACAATAACATGAAAAATAAAACTGTATACTTGTTTTTGACGGGAAATTCGGCATTGGGCAGTTGACTTATTATTATTTCTTGAATTTGAATACTAAAAAAAAATTTGATTTGGTTCAAAATGGGTATCTATTAGGTTGTTTGTATTGTAAATAGATGTGTAGCTTTCTTTTTTTAATCATTTAATAGTTGTTAACTAACAGTTTAGTTTTGTAAAATTCGATTTTTTTAAATAGCTCTAATGATTTGGATAAACATGAATATTGGGGGACTATTTTACATATGCATAATAATATATCTAGATTTATCGAAAATAAATTAACTTGAATGTAGTTTACTTATAACAATCATAGAAAATTTAATTTTTTGGAAATTGACCTTCAAGTTTGAATTCAAATTGGGAATCTCTGAATAGTTTTTCATGAAAAATAAGTACACTTTTTAATTTTATAATAATAACAAATAATTTTATGATACCTTACAAATTTATTTTTGAAAATTTGAATATTGTTGAAAATATTTTAACAATCAGGTTTAAAAGCTTTTACCTAATCAGGTTTAAAAGTTTTTACCTAATCAGGTTTAAAAGCTTTTACCTAATCCTACACTTAAACAAAATTGACATTTACATTATTTAATATTTTAATTAACCAAATTACACACAAAAAAAACCCAAATAATATGACATAGCAAGACCTAGAGCTAAATACTAATATGACATAACAAGAAATAGACATATCTACAAATAATGGGACGTAACAATAACCAGATTTAAAATAGACAAATAATATGACGTAACAAGAACTAAATAAATAGGTATTTACAAATAATGACATAACAAAAACTAGAGCTAAATACATGACGTAACAATAATTAGAGATATACACAAATAATATAACGTAACAAGGACTAGATCTATCCACAAATAATATGACGTAATGAGATTTAGAGCTAAGTACAAATAATATTAGGCCCTACGTAACAAGAACTATAGCTATCTTCAAATAATATGACAGCGAGAACTGGTTTAAATAAAATAATATTACCTAATAAAAGCTAGCGATCTCTACAAATAGTATGACATAACAAGAACTAGAGATACAATTCACTGCCCATACTTTCTCTCTCTTAATCTTAAAATAGATACATCTACTAAAAACTAATTAGATTTCTTAAATCGAATTATATACATTGTTGCAGAAACACACCACCAAAGAGCATAAAAAGAAATTATGTACGATGGGAAAGAAATTTTGAGAAAAGAGGAACATCGCTGTCCATCAAAGTGCATAACAATTAATTTCAATTTTTAAAGACCCCCATAGTCTATTGGTTTTATAAAAATATATTTCAAATAAAAGATTTATATTTTTAATAATACTACACCTCTACAGCGATAAGGTATTTCGTATCTAAAATAGTTGTGGAGATATGATTGGAAATTTCTGTTTATGTAAGGTACCTTCAAAGTCATTTTCATGGGTAAATGAGAACCGCCATTTTGTTTATAATGTTAAACAGTGCCTGGATAGGAATTTTAATTAAAATCGTTAAAGTGCATTTAATTAAAATCAATTTTTTTTTCTCTTTTGGCCCTTCATTATACTATCCTTAATTCTAGGGTTAGATATCTAACTCCAAAAACACCTCGAGAAATATATATTAAGTTTTAGCCCTATCAGGAAAATGGCTTCGGCTCTAGGCCAAGATATAAACACACAGACTGCATCGCGATAGCAAATTTAGGTTTAGTGGGTCATGAAACGTGGACATTTATCAAAATCTCGAGTTCTATTTTTTTAAAGATCATAATACTTCCCTATGCAAAGGGTTGAGAGAAAATAAAAATACCCCATCATTATAATTAGAGCAAAAAAGAAAAATATGACAAAACACGAGTTAGTGCCAAATAAAGATTTGACATAACAAGTACGGTAACTAAATACAAACAACATTAATTAATATAGAAATTCAGTAAAAATTTTGTCAAAGCGTGAGGGGTAAGAGTTAGTCTTGTATTTGGCCTAAAGTGATCACCCACTCACATACACACACGTGCGCACACGCGAGAAAGTATAATACAAGTCTCACATTCCTCAATTTCATAACTGAGCTCCCACATGCAGGTTATTTGCAAATTGTCCTTTGAAACCGTCCAATTCTAATTGTTTTTATCGTTGGTTAGGGTATCCCATGAATAAGAAGCTGAAGCAGTGAAATAATATTTGTAGTGATTGTAATCATAAATAATACTAAAAAAACTACAGCAGCAATTCTTTCATTGAATAATTTAAATTAATGACTTGCCAAATTTTAATTTACTTACCTGACACGAAGGGAAAAGATTTCAAGGTCACCGCTTTATTGACACCGAGACGCATTACAGATTTCCAGGCATCCCGCGTTAGTTAAGAAGTAGTTTGTTATTTCAAAATATAGTTCACCACAAAATGAAGCTGAAAGGTGTCTCCATGTCCAGATAGGATTCAAAACTTTTTATTTTTATTTTAAAAGAATATCTAACGGAGAAACTAGCTAATTTTCATTGATGTTTGAAGCTAAACGTTTCAGTTCCGAGTTCAAGTAAATGTGTGGAAACACACATCTTGCTTTCTTCAAACAAATATAGTCAATTTAAACAGGGTCACAACTCAACATTATAAAATTATCGATGATTAGTCTAGTGGTTTTGAAGTTTTATACTTGCCATTCCCTTAAGAAATACCCAAGTGCGGGGATACTTCTCTTCCAATAGGCAGCGTCCTTAACAGGTATGAAAGTTTGGTTAGTGACCACGTGACAAGTACTGCTAAGAGTATTGTGCCGAGACCAAGGGTGTGTGGACTTATTGGTCATGTGTTTTAGAGTTCATTCCTCTGAACCGTAATTCGTCAATTTCGTCGCTGAGGTGAACAACTGGATCGCAATCCTTTGAACCGTAAATAGAGTACCTACCTACACTACCTAGGTAGAGGGTGTAGGCAATGTGAAAAAATGGTAGTTTTTTTAGTTTTTATAGCAAAACTTTTTTTGGCCAAAATAAATGAACTATTTCTCCAGTATAAACATAGAGTTTAAATTGATTCACATAATGATACAAAATGTTCTTAAATATATGTCATGAGGATAGCGGCATAAGATGATAACGTTTTCTCTCCATTTAAAAAGTTTTTCATTAAATTTCAGGACATCCTTGACAAAGTTTGAGATCACCATGTGAAGAAAATTAAGCTCTATGATACTGAAGAGAATTATTTATTTATGTTGACTAAAAAACTGCATAAATACTGCCCTTAACTTCCAGTCCCTATACTTCCACCTTAAAAGTGGCATTTACTTGAAAGGAAATATTTCTTATTAAATTGCAGTTAAGAAGCTTCAAAATCTTTAAAACAATCATCAATCATCTTATAAGGTTCTGTTGTGACCCTGTACAAATATAGCTTTGTCTTCGGAAGGCTAGATTTATGATTTCAAACATTTATTTTGATCTCCAGAAATGCAAAATTTCATATAAAATGAGCTAATTTAACATTTTCTTGATTTTTTGAAAACTATAAAACCTCAAATGGAAGATAATTGGATGAATGAGAAATAACTTTTTAATTACTTTGCAAAATCATAAATTTCTTCCTTGTGCCAAGAATGGTGAACATTAATAGGTAACTAGCCTATGTGTATTTGGGCTGTTTTTAATAATTTTATTCTTTTCATTAAGAATGTTTCGCCTTAAAACATATATACATTATTATTTATTAACAAAAACACTTCCTTAATATACATTTTGAAGAAAATAGTTTTAACATTAATTCGTAAGTTTCGAATTTAAAAAATCAATCACCAGTAAACTACCTTCGGCCTGGTTATTTTTTAGTAAGAATCAAAATAACAATTTCGCGCCTTTAGGTAAGATCATCTAAATATAAAATTTGAAAGAAATCCATAAAATCATTTCGGCTGTAGCCCCAGATACAGTTAGACAAGCATACATACAAAAGTGTATAACCCACTCTTTCGCGAGGGGGCGGGGGTAGGGAGGGGCTCATAATCTCAAAGACGAAAATGTTTGCGATTACAATAATATGATAAAGTATCCAGTCCTATCTGAGTGGAGGCACCCATGCGACGGATGGGTTGACATAAGGATTCGCTGACATATAAAACAAATCAGGAAATTATGCGAGAACAAACTAGACTTCCACGCTACTATAGATAATATGAGAGATAGAGTGGAATTGGGATTTTTTTTAGGTGTTGGCCAAGGACGCTCATGCCCGTCGAAAGTTTCAAGGCGCTGGAGGAACCAAGGTTAAACCTTGAGGACTTGAGCAGACAAAAAGATACCTTATGCTATCAGGGGCCAGCATCGGTGGCTACGCGGCCTATTGCAGTGGCTCGCATATGGCTGGATTTCCGGTCATGATATGGCCAAGATTGGAATCCAAGCCGGTTACATAGAGTTTTTTAATCTGTGTTTCCTGCTTCACACCCCCTCCTCAAGATTTTCGATGGAACGATAGTAAAGATATTGTGTGATATTAGTTTGCGTATGTCTGTCTATAGCGCGTTTTACTACCCGTTTGGGCTATCCGCACATTTAATTTAATGGGATAGGGATGAGGAAGGTAGAATTTTTCATAGGGAGTGCATACGTATTTGCCCGTCTGGGTGATAATGACCGAATGTTTTTAAGAAGTAACAATTACATATTTGTCAAGTGCAGCAATGCTTTAACTGTAAACCTTACATTGTAAAAGCCATATAGTATGTTGTATTTATATTCATTTTATCTTTAGTAAGGAGAAATTGATTAAGAATATTTTGCAAGGAACGAGCTATATGAGATTATTTCCCAGGTTGAAAGTAGTTGATGGAAAATTGGAGTTAAGATATTAAAAATTCATTTCATCTACCTTCTAATTTGGACATATAAATGTAACTTCACATATCTTGAGGAGTAGTTTTGGTTATACGTTATTACTGAAATATTAATTCCTTTACATTTTTAATTTTTAATATCTTAACTCCCATTTTCCATCAACTACTTTCAACTTGGGAAATAATCTCATATAGCTCGTTCCTTGCAAAATATTCATATAGTATGTGTTCCTACCCCCTCTCCCCCTTTATTATACCTTTTTACATGGATAAAATTCAATTTTGTGAAATTTGTGGTTATTTCAACCTTAAGACGCTCTTTAATGTTCTTAAGGATGGCAAGTCTTCAAAACATTGCTACGTTAGTCGATATCATTTTATTTATTTCTGATAGACACAACTAACAGTCTCACGTTCCCTTCAGGTAACGTTCACCCTCATTAAAAACAGGTGAAGGTAGGTTATTCATTGACGCTGACTGCGCCTTCACCTTCCTCCATCCCCGTCCGTCACTCCCCTTCATCTTGTCGCATTGAGCTACATAAAGATTGTCTGAGATCCCCCCACACCCTTGTATTCATTGGTAAGTTGTCAATTACCTGACGTTCACCGCGGGCTTTTTGACTTATGATGACAGGATCTCAGCATCTTCCTCCCCTTTCAGTTCGGTCGAGGTTGATCTCGGATGAGAGGCTTGTCTCGCCGAGAAGAGGGTAAACTGTTGTTACTATGTGCAAGCTTTGAGAATTAAAATAGGAGTCAAGGGTGGGACTTGGTACGACTGGGCTGATAGCTGAACTTTTAATATTATTGGTAGCCTCATATATAGACAGACAGGATTGTAAAACCCACTATTTTGAGGTCGGGGATAAATAAAACTTCAAGTTTTAGTTCATGATCACAATCATTTATTTCTTTGAAAAACTAAAATAGAGGAACCAAATAGCAATGTAGAGTAATAGTTTCTGGTATAGGGCCTAAAGGCCTACTTGTAATTTCTCCTAAGGACCAAAAAAATTAAAATTAAATTACTGATGACTTCTATAAAAATTCGACATTTTGAAAAAAGTTATAACGGCTATGTTCAAAATGGTTAGGAATTTATCTTATTAATAACACTGTATACTTTTTTTTAAATAACAAAATCATGTCAGAGTAATTAACTTACAACCAATTTTTTAAAGTTTTTTTTTTTTGAAACTTTAGTATTTGAGGGAGTATATTATATGAGAGTGTCGTGTCGGTTATTTTACCAGAGTATCCAACCAAATACCTTCGTTCAAATAATAAGCCTACCCAGTACTTGATTTCGATACGAATGGCTCCGGGCCTACCGCCAAACAGGTCCACGAAGTCAAGGCTTACCTTCTAAGTGGTGAATACCGATGCATTCCCCTTTGAAATTCCCCTTCATATCTTATATAGGATATTCAGTTAATTAGGAAATAACATCCTTGACATAGTGATTCAACCAGGAACCTTTGGCTTTGTGCGCCGTTTCTCTACCATTGATCGATCCTGACTAGTTGTTGTGTTGAGCCTAATTGTGGTGACTGGAGAAAGTGTCGGTCACCCAGAGAGCTATCCACAATCACAGTCCACGGTGACACGTAACTGACAGTGTGCTGCCATGCAATTAATATTTTTTATTTTAAAGATGACCCTGGATACGCTACTAACCAGGATGGCTAAGAGGTAGAGCATTGACGCGTAAAATCATTTGTCCCAGGTTCGATTCCTGTGTCCAGATTTTAATTTCTAGCTTGATTGAATTTGATTCAACTTTCAGGACCTATCCTGAGGAAAATAATTAGGTATCAATTGCGGTACACATTAATCAAATATGATAGTTTAAAGTGTTTTTTTTACAGTCTGCGATTTAATACCAATCAGGGTTATAACTGGTTTACCCATCCCTTCTCTACATTAATACAGGCGCATTTCCTTTAAACTATCTTCCCCATCAAGCTTGTCTTGTCTATTTTCACAAAGATGGGGAGGTCAGGGTTTGAATCTCGGTAAGGTGCATTTAGTTTTTCTATATAGTTTCGTCCTCTCCTTACACGTAAATTCAGATAGAGCTATTCTAAATTCTGCCGTCCTGATCCATAACCCTTTAGTTTGATGAATTAAATACAGATATACCGGCCGGGAAGTAATATGTGGTGAAAAAATAATAAACTAAATAATAATAAATTAATAGTAATAATAGCGCTTGTGTTTAAACATATCAACCAAAAATAAGACATTCGTAGCCTTCCGAGATCCAAACTAGATGAAATGAAGTCGACGAACCGGTGGTAAGATGCGCTAGGTCACGAGTCTGTACCATTGGTTTTATCTTCATGTTTACCAAGCAGTGAAATAAGTTACACAACACACATCACACTA
Organism: Timema genevievae; assembly: GCA_902155825.1. Lineage (NCBI taxonomy): Eukaryota > Metazoa > Arthropoda > Insecta > Phasmatodea > Timematidae > Timema > Timema genevievae. The sequence goes on along the minus strand of CABFWO010003054.1, from coordinate 90,464 downwards.
CTATGTAAATGTATGTACCATTATTAAACACATATCACAAAGTGTTGTTCCCTTGGCTGTTATAAATTGCTATCTTCCAAACACGACCTCTCTTAGGGTCATCTTGGAAGGTCACCATTCTTGATTATAATAATTATATAGTTTTTTATATTGGTCAGCTGTTTCTGTCGGTTTGTAATGCCATGAAACTACGCATTTATCAACACATTTTTTTGCATAGCTTTTTTTTTTTTGAATGGGTTGAATATTAAAAAAAATCTCAATTCTAGATAACGTTATTAAATTTAAAGTTTAACCTTCTCTCTTTATTTTGTTTTTCTTCAATTTTGATTTTCGGCGCGTACTAAGATCATGCTATCATTAAGGCCATTTTTTCACCTCTGCTATTAATCTGCTCATCGCATGCACATAATTACTTCACTATTGGACAAGCTAGGGACAAACAACTGCGCCTCGTACGTAGTCATTAGCTATATTTTCAAAATGTCTATAACAACGCACTAAAAATTGTTTTATTATTTCAAACAATCACGCTAATGTGATACACGATGACAATTTTCGAAAATACTTGGCTTTTATATTTAGTTGAAAAGAATGGACAGTTTGTCTGTATTAAAGTACAGCACTAAGTTTACTATATTTATAATAATACACGCACTGCACATGACATTAGATTAAGTACCACACTAATTTGGACCTTTTCTGATAGATTAAAGGCTGCTAAAAAAAACTAACCTGCAAATTTTTTTCTCCGTTTCACAACAGAAGCCAATTTATATCACTTGTTAAAGTGACAAGAAATTACGCAGGTAAAATAATTTTTAATGTGTTTTAGTGTAATAGTTTATTTGTCAGAAAATACAGAAGATATTAATGGTTTATACTAGGAGTATATTTTATGGAAACATTTAAAAGATATAAAAACATTACAATAGCCAGCAATCCCAAATTTCACAATATTTATCTTAAATTTATAAAAATTCGTGCTACGTCTGAAGCTACCTATGTTTTCCATTAATAAGTTTTAACAGTAAGGATATAATATATAATTACCTAATCAAAGATCTAGGAAAGATGAGGATAGTTTTAGAGATAGTGCGCTCGCCTTAACGTGAAGAGGATATGGGGGAACTACATTGATAAATCACCTTCCAATAACACCCTGACGAGTTTAGAGCCTTAACCATATCTGTCAGCTATATTATAGATTAAGTATAATACTATCCTAACACCTTAGACCACATGACCACCTGTATGGGTGTTCAGTTCTTTATTTGCAGTCCTACACTCCGTGAAAGTAGGGTTGCCACCCATCTCGTATTTTTCCTTTGTGTGTTTTTCCTACCAATATCCTACTATATAATAGATTTCTGTTAGGGAAAAAGGCCTTTCAGAAAACAATTCCTACGATGAACAGACTTTATTTTTTCTTTGTGTGTTTTTTGTAGCGTGTATGTAGCTTTTCCAGCCAGGCAATCTCTAAAGGCTGTGTCACATTGTGCTAATGTAGCGGTGAGTACAGGGAATCACGTGGTTGTGTGGATTGGATCTCAACACAAAATAAATACAACACACACAGATACAACCACGTGCTGATAAATAACATCCGCTACCGCACTGCGATTCCACTGTCAACACTGGGCGACTAGAGCGCTACCCGCTAGCGGCGAGTGAGTCACGTGACCCTCAAGGTCGGCTACTGGCTAGTGAGTGGCGCCAAGAGTTGAACATGTCCAACTCCTCTAGCTACTTCTTTTTCACTCTCTGGCAAACTCTAGTAGCCGCTCTTTTTATGTCACACTAGGCTAGATACTAGCCGCTAGTAAAGTAGCACAGTGTGACACAGCCTTTATACTGAGTTTCGAACCTTGAACCTCTTTGGTAACGTGGGGCCAACTCCTTAGTGTTGAGTAAGGGTTGAAGGGGGGCGGGGGTCACCTCCAACATTATATGGTGGTGGGTATTCCGTTATTGAGAATACGACAACTATTGTCCCAGGAAATATTGGGATGGGATGACTATTTCACACTAATGGGCGCCAAATGTTCTGCCAATTATGGCATTGAATGGTCAAGCTCTTTAAGTCTCTGACTTCGGGGAGTAGTTAATACTATACCTCGATTTTGGTAGAGAAACAACCTGGAAGGCCTTTTTTCCTACCATAAGCCTATTATGTCGAATACCAGCATTTGTCCATAGCTTCACTCGCATTAAACAATACATCAACACTTTCGACAACTTCAAATGCTAGTAAAGAATAAAACCTAGTCGACAACAGTGTTCTGTCCATGCGAAGATTCATGAATAAACACAAACTCGTCCATATTATGTACCATCAAAACCAGCCGCGACGTATTTTCACTGCTTATGACCGGTTCTTTTGACACTCCTGTCGCTGGTGAGATAACGTGACGGTGTGTATACGCACGGGTCGCCAACCTTTGCACGCACCAACCAAGATATTCATACTGAAATTGAGCTCCCTTTGAAAATAATAAATAGACAAAAATGTATTTACACATTTTCCAAACTTGTCAAGAATTGAAATAAACTGTTGTTTTGATAGAAAATTATATAATTGACATATAGAAATGTTGGACTTGGACAACATTCAAACACTCATATCTTTTTTAATCCATTTAATATCGTGGTTGATTGTATGATTGCCAAAAATAAAGATAAATATTACGAAACGAATGTTGAAGAATTGGAATCAGAGATTTTGGAACTACAGAACAACTTATCCTGCTAATCTAAGGGACTGTTTAAGAACTTCAGTGTCACATTATGATCCGAACTTTAAAAGATAATTAGTGAAATTAATTTCCAACCATTACATTAAAAATCACATGTTAATATACCTTTTCCTGACTATTTCTTTAAATAATATCGTCTTTTTAAGATGGTGTGGGGTGACCTGGTGGTCTAGGGGTAAGGAGTCAGACTTCTGTGCTGAGGGTCCGGGGTTCAATCATAGGTCCTGGCACAGATTTATCTGATTGCTAAACCCTTCCTTCACCTCTGACAAGATTGTGTATTAATCACAACTTGTGAATGTGAGGAATGCCAGGCCTCTACCGTGGTTCGGATTCCACGTTAAACTGTAGGTCCTCCATGTTACCTGAAAAATAAAGCGTACAAAAGAAAACCCACTTAGATCCGATGAGTAGACCTTCTTTTTTAGTCTACTGGCAACGAACAAACAGACGGACAAACATTCTAAACATGAATTGCTTGGTATTGTTTACGTTTATATTACCCAGAAAAAAAAGATAAATTTGAAAAAAATTGATTGTGTATAAAAACCTTAGTTTTATTACATATATAAATTTATTATTTAAGAAACAAAAGTAAAGTGAATTAAAAAATACAAATTATCTTAACTCCCCATCACCTTAAATAAAATTGTTCCGTTGTACTTGTATCAAGAACAGTCGCTCTCTTACGTGGAGGTATTGTTGCAATGAACACCAAAATAAATAGAATGAAATAGCTTGAAATAATCACTCAAAGTTTATTATTGTATTTTATGATAGGTGGAAACCCTACCTACATGGAAAAGCTAATGTGTTTCTAACTTATGCAGAAGCAAACATTTATAATGTAACTGACCTGTTCTTGCGAGTTCCGCTTCGTCAGCTATTATAGATAATCAGTGTGAAATTACGAGCAAGATATCCGGAGAACGGAGTATTTTATTTCGACACTTAATATAAAACAAACAAATGTTTTAAAAAACGTGCCCCGCCCATCGTGGAATTTCTCTCGACTATTTCTTTTTATGGCTGCTAATGTCAACAAATAAGTGGCTTAAATGTCTCAAATCAGATTAGTTTTATATGCAAAAACTGTATTACACGTGGTCCTAAAAATTTATTTTACTTCCAAAATTAAAGAAAGCTCTCAATTCTTATCATTTATTTTCTGGTATAAATTTTCAGTTTAACTTTACCTCAAAATGATTAGCCTGCGTGTTTTTTGTTTCCCTAAATTGATTATAGACGCTAAAAAGTTTGATTCTTTTTAAAAGTCGTCTGTGAACATTAGTAAAATTGCATTAAATCAAAAGACGTGATAAACTAGATTATAACAAGCAGCAGATAACATATATACATACATAGGCCTACATCCTTGTACAAGATGTGTACGTCATGAAATAAAGTTTTGCTCACTAAGCATTCTGGTTATTAATATTATTCAACCAGCCTCGTGGTATAGTGGTCAGAGACTTTGGTTTCTGATCTAGAAGTTCCAGGTTCGATTTCCTGCTTGTACCGTAGAATTTTTTTTCGAACGGGGAATAACTACCATGGCTACAGGTTTGGTGGATTAGGCTCAAGCTAGGTTAAGATCTTTACTGGATCCACCCCGTCATATTCACGATCACCATCCCTTCACCTTATCGGGAACAAAGAAGACACTTCATGAAAAAGTATGTACGATTAGTACATTCAGGCGTCCCCTGGGCAAGGATACATTAGTACTGACTAATCTTTCCGAAAATTAAGCTACAAATTGATGTCGTACAGACAACATATGATTATTATCATCATCATCATCACTCAAGCTCGACATACTGGTAAGAATATTATTTTTATAAGTATTAATGTAGTATGAAAACGGTTTTGTTTTAATCCGTAGACCCCATTTACGGACCAATAAATATACTTGTGTGTGGGAGGGGAGGGGAGGGTACAGAGGGTGAGAAATTATTAGAGGAAGCATATAATATATTAAAGCAATTATTTGTATACTAAACGCATCCTCCTCCCCCCCAAATTATAAGTTTGAAAAATTATTTTAAACGTATGTAACGATACACATTTAGAATTTTAGGGCTAGAGGCCTGGTTTTAAAACATAGCTTAAAGGCCTACACTCCACACTTGTTGATTGCTCTGTTTGTTCAGAGTGGTTGTAGCGAGTATTGAGACTATTGCGATCTTTAGAAGGTGGGGAGGGGTGTATTTTTAGCACAACGTCTTATTACCTCCTCATGTTATACTCACATGTACTAATCATGTTAATGAGCTAGTAGGTATAAGTAAGTTGAATTTAGAGGAAGTGTACCCGCATTTGAGTGAAGGTAGAGAGGAAAACACTTGGGTATACCTCTCTCAGCACACCCATACATACGACCGGGATTCGAATCCCAATCTCCCTGTAATCGGAAGTCCAGTCTATTGCGAGAGTGACGCCTCAGGCCTATTCTACACTAACGGTTGAAACGCTAGCAGTTAAGGGCTATTTTATGCTCGCGGTCGCGGTTGTTGGGCCACCGCGTTTTCTAACTGCATTGAGTTAAATGAGTCAATTTATACACGCAGCAGCGGTAAACCTTCTCGCCGCGTTTTGTAATTCCAGCCGCTGGTAGTTAGAGTCCGCAGCGTTCTAGCGGTTTCTAAATACATTGAGTGTAATGCGACTTTTTATACAAGCGGTAGCGGTCTGCCGTCAGCTGAAAGACGCATGTTATAATTGGTACTAGCGGATCCGCCGCGGCTGCTACCACCACCGCCGCAGCGTGCATAAAAGAGGCCTTAAATGCTAGCAACCGCGCCTTTGAATGAAACACTTGTTATCAAGTTAGAAAATAAGTTTTTGTCTAGACCAGCGTTTTGACCGCTACCTCTGGTGGCGTTAAAACTGCCAGTGGCGGTCTCAACGCCTCTGGAGGTGTTAAAACCGCTCTAGCGGTAGAAACGCGAATCAAAATACACCAGGCGTTAACAGGCAGTGCCTCTCACAAGTCTTTCAGCAGGAATAATAAATACTCTTCCTCAAGATGGTATCACATTTTGCAATATTTTCATTCACTAAACCAAGTAGTTTATCACATGAAACCACAGACATTCTAGAGGACAAAAAATAACTTCTCTGGTTACATTTTGTGATTCATAGGCATAATATGAAACTGTCCTGTTGAGAGACGGTTCGATAATGTGGGGTTAGTCCACCAACATTTCTTTTTACGACTTTTTTTTTAAAGTTTCCTCCAATAAAATAAGTCCTGCCATACAGCCGGCCTATACAATGTCCATATTTAAACCATTCTGCACAAACGGAAGCAACAACCGCGGCATTTAAACCGCTAGTGTAGAATCAGTAGCGTTTTGATAGCTGTTTAACAGTCGCGTTTTGACAGTCAGGTGTAGTAAGGAGAAATATAAGATGAGATTGGCTAGTACGTTCCTTGCAAATCTCATTTGATAACAGGGGTTTAATTCAAAGGCGCGGTTGCTATCGTTTTAACCGCTAGTGTAGAATAGGCTTTAGAGGTTAGATCATGCGGCCATTGAGGCGGGTGGTAAGTTACTATAGTTAATTTACTTTATTCTATATGAATTTCTTAATTTACCTTGTATATCAAAAACTAAAAAAAAAAGAATCACGAAGATGACCAATAAGTTTTATTTTTGTTTTTCCTTACCATGTTCCAGGTGAACTCGTGTCAGCCTTGGATTATTTAAGCTGTTTATTAATTGAATTAACACGTCGGACATATCTAATGATGGCTACCCGTGCTAAGAGACTTGTCACGGAATGTTGTGACTTGACACAGTAAAACTGATTGCAGCAACTAGGCCTTGTTTCTGAGAAAAGTCGCATTCTTATTAGCTAGTACGTGACTGGTTTACAGCTGGTACTGCTTTCTAGGCGGGGTGTCCTATGAAACTCTGACGAAACACCATATATTGGTTCTGTGTCTCACTACCCGTCCGAGCGATACGCGTTTTAATTACACTAAGGGTGACAGGCGTAATGATGAAGGCAGAATTTGGAAGGAATGTACCTGCATTTGCGTGGAGAAACAGTGGGAAACCATTTAGGAAATAAAACTATCTACACCCGACTGGGATTCTAGCCCTGACTTCCAAATCACAGACTAGATGTGCCAGACATTTTATTCGACTGGCCCATCGGTGCTGATAAAACTCCAAGCACCGATGTTAATAGAACTCTAAGACCGGTGCTGATAAAACTCCAAGCTCTCCAAGCATCGGTGCTAACAGAACTCCAAGCCGTTCGGCGGTTGCCATACTCCGGGCCTTCAAGACAGAAGTGTTTTTCTTCCTGGGACTATTGGACTGATTTTGCTTTATAAATTACAGGCACCAATTGCTAGCACTTATCCTCATGGTATGAAGCTGATCGCAATAAATGAGTGAGACCGTTGAGCAAACCCCAAGTCGTTGTTATTGAGTTCTTATTAAGTCGAAAATGTAGTGCCGATTCCTTGCCCTTTTATTTCAGTGTTTCGCTACAACTATCCGTATATGTACCTGCAATTGAGTAAAGAAATAGAGTTAAAAAAAATAGGCTTATATAGAAAATCATCTCAAACACTCGGCCGGGATTTGAACCTTGACCTTCCAGTCCCCAGACAAGATGATATTTTTTTTTAGTACCACATCTTACTTCCCGTTTGGGCTTTACGCTAATACGATACTGATATCCCTGTTCTTATGCTCATGGGTTTGTATTGTTATTTTTCAACACGGCGATACGCATTTTATTCACGCCATTGAGGTTGAGGTAGGGATATTAAGGTAGGTTTGAGAGAAAATATACCCAAACTTGTGTGAAGGTAGAGTGGTAAACAATTTAATAAAACAAAGCTTTACTACACATCCTGCCGAAATTTGAATCCTGACCTACCCCTCCCTTTCTTGCCCCTCCCTCCCTTGCCACAAGTTAGCTGAAAAATTAAATTAGATGAGAATGATACCTTTGTAGGATTCCCACTGAATGCTGACTAAGATAATTGAAGTCGCTGATAGCCAGTTCTGTAATTTGATCCCACCTATAACAGTACTATAGTCCTGTTTTTTTAATTGTACTGACATCTAGACAAAACCTTTGTCTTAATGAAATATTTAAAACATTTTTTAGAACAAGAGACCAAAATACATTATCTTGGCGAACAAGTTAGTAAAAAACTGTGACTTTCGCCCCCTGAATACATCTATAAATAAATATTTTCTGTGAACATTTAGAAAATACATCATTATTTTCAAACACTTTTTGGTGGCGCAAAACTTGTGTTTGAAATAAAAATGTATTCGAAATATATACAATGTTAAGACACAGTTTCTTTTATGTCTCGTTTATTTTACTTGATGGTTTTTTATTATATTCGCGACTATCAAGTTTCTCTCCTTGAGCACTTTGATATATTTTTCTTCTTCTTTGTCGGTCAAGGCAAGTAGCGTTCAAAGTTGTTCGCGATCGACCATAAGGAGAAGTAAAGCGTTAATAAAATGAATGGTACGGAACTCCGCATTGACTTTACTCGCGCCATTGTTTAAAAATAGAAATATTTACTCAAAACTCCTAATCTGTGTGAAACGAAATATTATACTCTAGCAACCCAGAAGAAAAATTGCTTTATTCTTACGTAAAGCATTTTTTGACTCCCGGTTTTAAATTTTATAATTTTATTTTTAAAGAAGTAAATTCTTCATTTGTATATTTGGACCAATAAAAAAGATCGATATTGGGTCCACGAGGGTCATAACTTCGTATTATAATTTCAACCTCCGGTTAAAATTTTTGACATTTTATCAGGGGCGACACATCTATGGCTATCACATTGTTATTAAATTCCTCATTTATAAATTTAGACCAATAAAAAAGGTAAATATTGACTAATGAGTATAAAATGATAGAGGTAGATTATTGGTGTTCAAACATTTTCCCTAGGAGCTTAAAGGAAAAAGAACATAATCTTTTTGAGAGACTTACTTATCTACTTATTCTATGGAATTAGAGAATTATTGCGTTGAAACTTATGTAGTATCTCTCTACAATTAAAGCTTACAAAATTATATTAATATACTATTGGTCCGTTGCAGCGATGCCTGCATGCTATTACACTAAAACGTAGTCTAGATTTTTTATTGGGAAAAAATATGTATAATAAGACCTCACTTGGCTTTCTAACTAAAGGTTTACTCGCCAAAGGCTATCAAATTACGTGGATATTTAGCTTTCGTTGTTTTATTTGAATCAAAACTTATATTTTCCCTCTTCCGTCCACGATGAGAAATTTAAAACAACCCCTCTCCCAGGTCTATCTATTCGTTGCACCGAACCACTCAAATAAGAATGATTAAGCTGATACTATTTTTAACCAAAGATAAATATTTTATTTACCTATATACATTAATACGCAACTAATATTTTCCGTGGTGATGTAAATAAAGAATGATTGTACAGTTTAGCCACTGTCCACACAGAATAAAAATATGGAAAAATCACAAGGAAAATTTAGCTTTAGGCAAATTTTTTTGCCGATTTAGAGAGATTTTGAGAGAGGAAGTTTGACAGAAAACTTTTGAGTGATAGAAAAATAAATAATAATAATATTTAGCACCGCGTCTTACTACCCGTTCGGGTTATACGATTAAGTACTAATTACTCTAATGGATTAGGAATTTGGAGGGTTGTTGGAGGGAAGGGAACCCGCATTTGCGAGGAGGAAGAGTGTAAAACCATTTAGGTAAAAACCACCCCCAGTTCACCCGACCGAGATTCGAACCTCGATCTTCCCGTCCTCGGCGGTCGAGCTCAACACGACTGGCGCGTTATCCAACTACGCCACCGAGGCGGGTAGAAAATAAAGAGCCATCATTTGAGAGAGAGATCGTTTGAGAAAGTAAAAGCGTTTGAGTGAGAGAGAGCTTAAGAGAGAGAATATAGTAAAGATAATGTAAGAAAGAAATTGTGTGAGAGGGTAGATAGTGTGTGAAAGAGAGGGATAAAGTGTGTGAGAGAATGAGAGATCATATGAGAGAGTGTGTTATAGCAGGGCTATATAGCCTTGGTGTTATAGAGTGTGTGTGTGTGTGTGTGTGTGTGTGTGTGTGTGAACGGAGAAAGTATGAGTGAGAGTGTGTGAGAGTGTTAGAGAGAATGTATGTGAAAGTGTGAGAGAGTGTCAGATAGAGATAGAGAATGTGAAAATATAGATGTGGTACTCAAAACATTACAGTACATTAAAATATTATTCCCTCATAATTAAGTATCTACAAGGAAACATAACTGAACTTACTGTATTTGTACGAATGTGAAAATCTATATGGGTTACACAAAACATTACTTTTAAATATCTTATCCTCAAAATTAAGCGGTAAAATGAAAACATAGCTTAACTTATGTGATTGTATTGTGTTATTATTCGCTAAAATGAACATCTAAACCCATTATTTTAATAAAATGAACACCAAAACTCATACTTAATTAGTAAAAATGGCTATTTTTAAACATTATTCAAGATAATTCTACTGTTTTTGAGTTTATAATACATACCTAAACATATTTAAATATCATTTTATCATGCGTGAAACAAAACGTAGACAATATTTTCACGAATTTAACTTAACCTTTTAAATTTCAAATTATGCTCAATATTATTGATATAAATGCCAATAAATTATAACATTCCAATAAAAAATGTTTATGTTATTGATTTAAATGTGAATTAAAGATAACATTCCAATAAAACATACATTTTACCCAATTTAGGCATTTCAATTTAGATGTGCTATGACCAGCGTTAAAAAATAAATATTCACCCAAAGAGAAAATTGTGATGTGTTCGGACCAACAAATAAAGATTGAGATTCTATTTTTTTAGCCAAAGAGATATATTTTATTTATAAATTTACAGCCATGCAGCAAATAACGGTTTCCATGACGATTAAACAAATAATGAAAAACCGAAAATTATCTGTGAAAATCTGGGTTTCTTGGAAAACTACTATTTTTCCCGACATCCTGGACTCCTAACCGTTAAAATGAGTGTTCGTTTATCAAAATCTTTTGTCATTTCCTCGTAATTTCTATTACCGGAAACAGGCTTATCAAATTATATATAAGATTTGCCAATATCCCAGTAACTATTGTTTTATAAAGATATCATTCAAATAAAAGTTTTTTTATTTTTAATAGTAGTACAATTTTGTATTGATAAGTTATTTAGTATCTCAAATAGTTGCGGAGATATGGAAATTTCCACTTCAGTAAAGTACCCTAAAATTCATTTTCATGGGAAAGTGAAAAGAGCCATTTTGTTTGTAATCTTAATCAACGCATAGATACGAATTTTAATCAAAATCCTTAGAGCCGATTTAAAAAAAATCAATTTTTTTCTATTTTCGTCCCTTATTCAATTGCTCTTAATTTTAGGTTTAGACAGACACACAGAGAGATGGCATTGCAAAAACAACTTTTTCTGTTCGAGGGGTCATGAAACGTTGACATTCATCAAAATCTCAAGTTCAATTTTTTTTATGATCTCAATTCTTTCTCTATCTGTAAGGTAGCAAGAAAGTAAAAACATTGAATATAGTTGAATTTCCAAATTAATATTGATAAGCTGGAATTTTAAAAGTTACTTAACATTTGATTATATTAGTTCGTTAAATTATATGATTTACAGTTCTCACTTATACAAATTTAGCATCAATGTAAATTAAGTTATAATAATACACTCTTTTTTTCAATGATGACCAAATTTTTCTTTGATCTTTTTTGTACTTTCCAAGAATACTTTCCTTCTATGGTTTCACTATATCATGCAACATTTTTGGAATTTAAATTGCGGGGCCAGCAGTCTTGTATACATTTTTTGTTTTTTAACCCTATTTATTAGATTAGAGGAGCTTCGGAAGAAAGAGGATTCAAATATTGGATAACTTGAAGGAAAGAAGAAAATTATAGGAGCTGAAGGAGGAAGAGGCAGAGGACAGGGTGCATTGGTGGTCTAAATTCACTGACAAAAGGAATGGACCTATCTTAATACAGAACACCTAATAATACTTCGTTTTAAGACTAATAGGTGTACTGTGCAGTAATTATTTTTATTTTATTTGGAGAATTTGACGTGCATTTTTTGAACCGACCTATTATTTCACCACATGACTTAGAAACTAAATAAAACAACTAAAACAGACACAGCACTTATTCCCCAACACTGATAATTTATCTCTATGAAAGAAAGGTCCAAATATATTACATTATTTAATGTGTGTCCTCTTACGTAAAGTGTTAAATCGATGGTCTGAGGATTGAGTGTTACGTTTGTTATATAATATATACTTTTAGCACCATGTCTTACTACCCGTTCGGGCTATACGCGTATGTACTAATTACTCTAATGGTTTTAGGGGTGTGGAAGGTTATACTTATATGAAGTGTACCCGCATTTGCGAATGGAGGAGGGGAAAACCCTTTTGGAAAAAACCTCAGTACACCCGGCCGAGATTGAAAACTCATCTCCCCGTCATGGGCAGTCTAGTCTACTGTGAGAGTTGTGCCATAGACCATGCGGCCACCGAAGTGGGTTCTATAACGTATGGCCAGTTTGGCGCTTATCGCCAACCCACTGTGTCTAGGAAATAATCGATATGATCTTCGCCCGTTGAAACAACCTACAACAATCGACCTAGTTTATCTTGATCGACTTTGTTTCCGTAAACAAGCGAGTGTACAACTTTATAGAGATTTGACAAAGGCCACGTGGTCGGTAATTAGTTGCCTTTTTTTTAACATACAACTATCATTATTTGAATATAAAGATTTGTTGATGCGAAAGCGACCATTTGCCTTATGAAAAAAATCAAAACCTAATGAAATAAAACAAAATAAAGAGTATGCCTGCTTTCGGTTGTAAGAACAGTTTAGAAAATTAAAAACATATTTTTCTGCAGCCAACATTGATAACATTTAACTATATTATTTGTGTAATTTATAGGTATTGTTAATATCAGTTATTCTATCAAAAGTGACAGCTGCAAATAACTTGTCTTGATGTGTGAATATAATAGAATTGTTTAAGTAACTATCAGATATATATATATATATATATATAGTGACCAATAATTAACATGATGGTTGGCTGGACACACGATAATAGCTGGCATGCACTGAATTCATTATTGAATTATTTACGGGTTATTACCAAATACTTATGTGTGAGTTGAGTTTCTGAAAGTGACGGGAAATTGCTGCAGGAAGTTGGACCCGGTCTTCTGCTACACATTTAACATTACATTTCACGGATATAATGTAGATTAACTCTACTATATTTTACGTGTATGAAATTATCCGTAACCATACTTTTGTGCTTAACATTTCTTTGATGAACGATTGTCAACGCAATTCTAAGCATAATCTTTATACAAACAAATATTTAAGCTATAAATTGGCTACTTTCACTATTTACTGAATTGAAGCCTTTCCACAAGTTACTGGTTTTTTGAAGCCATTCCGCTAATGTCTGTATTAAAGCAGTTCCACTACTTACTTGCTTAAAGCCATTACGCTAGGTTTTTTTAGCACCGCATCTTACTACCCGTTCAGGTTATACGCTTATATACTACTAATTACACTAATGATCTCAGGGATTAGAAAGGTTATTTTAGAATAAATGTACCCACATTTGCGTCGAAGGAGAGTTGAAAACAATTTTGGAAAAATCCTCATTACACCTGACTGAGATTATAACCTCGATATCCCCATCATCGGCAGTCTAGTCTACTGCGAGAGTAGTGCCTTAGACTATGCAGTCATCGAAGAGGGATGTTCCACTATTTATTGTATTGAAGCCGTTCCACTAGTTAATATCTTGAAACAGTTTTGTTAGTTAATATATTTAAGCTCAGTTTATGTCTGAGATTGTTATGCCCCTGAAAACTTCCAAGTGTCTATTAAAGGTTAGTCTATTCCTAATAGCTATTCTGTGACTACTCAACTTCTCCCAGTAGAAACGTTTCTATCTCAAGGTTTGAGAGAGTAATCTTACCTCTCAGACGGACGTATGGCCTGTAATGAGTCCAGGAGACTTTTAAAGATGTCTTGCCAGTGCAATTACTCGGCGGCTCTCGCAAGTAATGGCATCACTTGATAATCCTCCATCTTTGTCTAGAGCAGGTCATTTGTTGTGCCTTAGGACCAGGCTTGTGTATCGACTGCAGGGAGGCAACAACCGCCAACAGGAAGAAAGCTACCAATGCCCCAGGCACACGGACGAAGGTTTCGTACCTAATTCGGTAAAGAAACCTATATTCAAATAATTATAACATCTATCCCGTGAAGTAGCTACTACGAAAAATACGACACGTATCCATCCATACGACCATTGTATTTATCATATTTTTGAGAATGGTTAAGGTTAGGGCTACAAAAAGTATTATCACCGTATTTTACTAAAATATTTTGTTTATTAAAAGTGTATTATATATTTTGAAACAATCTTTATATATTTCCACCTTCTCGTGACCCATCGGAAAAGAAAGTATCGTGATTGAAAAAAAAAAGAAGATATTTTTATGTGTGTCGACCACCAGAACTTTTTTTTAACGCCCTTCACTTGTCTGTTTGTTATTGGTACTAAAGCTGAAACCGGGCATGCTATAACTTAGTATCTAGGATTTTTATATACTTAAGGGCAAAAAGAGAGAAAGATTGGATTTTCTCAAATTTTCTCCGACAATATCGGGATATAGAATGTTTCATCTCATTTTCCCGGGAAAACTACTTTTAGGTTAGGCCTACATACTTTACCAAGCGTAAATGTATAATTTAGATCACATCTCCACCACTCTTTGAAATACGAAATAACTTATTTTGCAAAATTATAGGACTCTTAAAAATAAACAACTTTATTTGAAATAATAATTTATAAAATCATTATTTTCTGAGTTAGAGGCAAACAATTTTTTTATGTAAAGCTTTGAAAATGTAGAGTTGAAAATGCACAGGAAAAAAAAGCATCTATTTCTGTAAGAGTTTATATTATTTGATGTATTCTCTTTTGTGTAAATCAATGTTCTTTTTTCCCCATTGTGTTTATATAACAATGTATATTATTTCGTTTCACATAAATTGAAAGAGCTATATATAAGCATAATTTAGATAAAGGAAGCGAGAAAGGCTTTACGGCATACCATTTATTTAAATTTTAAATATACCTAATACACCACATTTAATTAAAACCAATTCCATCAAACCTTTTCTCAAAACATTCAAACCTTTTCAAATACAAAAATATCTTGTTTTACTTTTGTTTTAGAAATAGAGAACACGTGGTTCAGTTTGCTAACCTACGGCAACTTTTATATCTTCTGCGCATGCATTCATACTTAAGGCGGCCGCCTCGGTCATCGAGAAATGTTAAGTCGCCGTCACGCTACACGACTTAAAATACAATGGTTTGTGTCGTTTTCTGGAACTACTTCTTTTTTGTCGACTCTTATACTCCCTTTCACCTTTTAACTTCAACCATCCTTTTTCCTGTAAATAAGGAGGGCATTTCTCCGCAAATATGCTTAAAAAGTATACTAAAATGAACTAATATCGCCTTTTTACACCATTTTATCTATTAATAAAACTCAAGAGTTATTTAGAAAAAAGATCCTTGCTGGGATCTATCGACTCTGTTTTGGCGTGAACTATATTTTGAAATAACGCATAGTAGAAATAAATATTGCGTTAGAGCTGAACGTCTGCGTGGCAATTTCTCGCTTACCGAGGCGGCCTCCTTAAACATCGCTGAAAACTAGGACCTGCGAAAAATACCAAATTACGTACAGGTTTCTACAATAGTTACTTGTTTTAATCCAACAGTAGTCATGATAGATGGTCCACAAGCTTATAGCTGACTTATAGTTAATTCATTATTGAACTATGTACGGAATTATTGCACGTATGTTTGGGGCATGAGCGTGATATTAACCATAGACAAAGGAATAGGTGGGCGGATTTTTACTTTCTCTCTATCTTACAGGTAGAGAAAGTATGGTGATCGTCAAAAAAATCGAACTCGAGATTTTGATGAATCTTGACGTTTCATGACTCCCTGAATCCGAAAAAGTGGTTTTTGAATTTCCGTCTGTCTGTCTGTCTGTCTGTACCTCCAACTGGAGCCTAAACTATTTTACCGATTGAGCTGAAACTTGATATCTAGGGTTTTCATAGGGTTGCCCCGAGGGGTTTTTGGAATTGGATATCTACCCCTAAAATTAAGGGTAGTTTACTGAAGGGAAAAAAGAGAAAAAGTCGATTTTCTCAAAATCGG
>CABFWO010003054.1:44784-57732 GCA_902155825.1 Timema genevievae | reverse complement strand
GGGGGGGGGGTCATGAAACGTCGACATATCAAAATCTCTAGTTCGATTTTTTAACGATCACAATACTGAGTGTTCAAGAGAAAGTAAAAAAGGCACAATCTGTTATTGAACGAGTATCCCTTAAATCTGCGGTCGAATCCCACAACGCACTATGCCATAAAATCGAACATATGTGAAGAATATTGTTGCAACATGTATGTTCATCTGTGTGTGTTTTGAACTCTGCAGAAAGACGTATCTTTTGGTTTAAATTAAACTGTGAGGTCCCTTGTATTAGACGAGGCCGTGTGACGTCATTAGTTAGAAGCTCTGACCGAGTGGTACGATGCTATCTATCTCAGTACACTCTGGGTCAAAATACCATCTCTTCCATCTCTAGTGAGTCTGTAAATTCAACCAGCCATGCGCCCACTTAAAGATAGAGTAAATTCAGTATACAATTTAAAATATTGAACTTATACATCCAAAACTAGTTTCAAGGAATAGAACATAAAGTTGGCTAGGATATATTTCTTCACCATTTGCGAATGAAGGAAAATAGTCCTGAACCCTGTAAAGTTGATCTAAATACACGAATCAGCTAAACTATTTGTTATATATTGGTGCACTGGAGTTTTTCGTAAATATTAATATAAAAACAAACTTATAACCGGATTACTTAAAAATTAACTTAACCAAGTGCAGCGTCCCGAAGCTGCCGCCAGAAATTTTAATATTTGTGTAAAAGGATAAAATAAGATTTGAAAAGAGAAGGGGTGATTTATTGGGTTACAGAGTTATTAGAAAGAAAAGAATAGTCAGACAAAGTAAATATGATTTTTTTTCAATGTCCAACAGTTTTGGAATTAGAATACTCTACTGTTAAAATAACTTGAACCAAATTAAAAACTACACCAATATAATACCAGAATATATGGCGTTATAAAACCAAGTTAGAAAATTAGGATTATTGTTTTACAAATATGTTATGAATTATTTAATCATTATTTAATCATAGTTATTTGACCAGTCAATATAAAATGAGAATAACAAATTTGAAAATTACTTTACTTTTATTGAATCACATAGAATTTGTGGAACAATAAAAATAGCCAAGAGAAAGTTTTAAATGTAAAAAAATACAGTTTTTCTTACAAGACAAGTAAAAAATAGAGTATGAAATTACAATAAGATAAACTTGTAAATTAAAATGAACTTTACTTGTTGTAAAATCAGTTAATTCAGTGTATTGACATTTTAAAATTAATAAAAAATATTAATAAAAATATATATAAATAATTACATTTAGTTTTACCAAAACGTTTCCAGAAAAGGGCGCTTGTTTGTTGTTTTGTTTTCGTTTTTCTATGCTTCGTGTCTTGTTATTTAGACCATCCGCATACTTAAACTAATAGGAAAGGAATGAGGTAATTAGAATTTAGAAACATCCTACCCGCAAATATAATTGTCATAGTATTTATTTTATTCTAATATATGAAGAAGTATGAAACTACCGAATAGAAACACAAGCTAAAATAAATTGTACGACACACTCGTACATACTTTCTAGTATATATCTATAATAGAGTTTGTGAAACAGTTTTAAAAAACCGGTCATCAGTAAACTACCCTTAAACGAATCCCCCCCCTTCTCCCCAATTATCCATATTAAACAAAATAGTTGCAAATAAAAAAGCATGCATAACACTCTACCTTTGATTTGAGGTTTAGAATCAAAATAAAGAACTTCCTGAGACATGACCATAAAAATCATGTTTGAACCAAATCCATCAAACCGTTTCTACTCCAACCTTAAGACGGACATACATGTGACAGACATAACCCACTCTTTTCAGTTGGCGGCACGTAAAATGTTAAGATTCACCATAATCTACAATTCGAAAGTTTCCACGGATCCAATACTTTTTATCGATACTGGAAAGTAAAAATATCAATGAAATATAATCATAGTATGTGCTAACTTTTTTTTGGTACAAATTTTCAACTATTTTATAAGTTTTTTGTTTGTTTTTATTAACCGACACGTCTCTCTGAGTGAGAGATTGTAGTGAAAAAAAAAAAGTGAAACTGATTGGTGAGTGGGGTTGAACGGTAGGAGAAGGTACCGAAGTGAAAACAGGGGCACTTCCCTTTATAGTGTCGCCTACCCTTAATGGAGGCGCATTTACATCCGTGTGACAGATTAATTGGATCAATCGAAAAGTGCTTCTGTGTCAAGAGAGCCATATTTAATTATAGCAGAGTGTAGCAAAATGATTCGAATTACTTGTCTAGAAATAAACATAAAAAAGTGTTTAGTAACTTTCGCTTTGCTGACATTTTACACAGATTTTTGTATTGTTTTAATATTATTTTAGAAATTAATTTCACTCTAAAAGTATTTTAATTTTATTAATTAATTTAATAAAATTATCCGTGAACTAAAAGTGAACTATGTATGCATAGTTGTAAAGCAATATCTTAAATGTAGTGTATTTAATTTCATATAATGTTAATATACAAAATTAAGTAAAATTATTTTGTTTTCACGTCTCGTTTTTCAAAAATAAGCTATATCTAACAAATTTATTTAATCTACATTTTGAAATATTGATTATTATTATTATTATTATTATTATTATTATTATTATTATTATTATTAGTTTAATAAGTCAAAGTGGTAACTCACGATTTGAAATACATTATTCTATAATGGTGCATCTAGAAATTTGGTTCGCGTGGTGTGGGTGGGGGAGGAGGTGTTAAGGGATATAATTGTTATAACGATATATATTTTGAATATTAAGTCGTAAGATTGGTATTAAAAGTTAGTCTAGTCATTCGACAGTCTACACCTCTTCAATATTTTGTATTGATGTTGCACTTCATCATTTCCTAGCGATTATTTAAAAAGAAATAGGGTGGTGGGAGGTGAGAACGACACTTTCCTCTTACATCCCCCAGATATTATATCTTATGTTTATTTATAGTTTTGACAAAAACACATAAAGTAAAAGGCGAGCAAAATTGGTTATAATACACCATTTAGTATAAGTTTTTACTTCCTCTCGAGCTTTCAGAGAGAGAGAGAGAAGTATTGTTATCGTAAAAAAATTGTACTCGAGATTTTGATAAATGTTGGCTTTTCATGAGCCCGTGAACCCGAAAAAGTGGTTTTCGTGGTGCCGTCTGTCTATATCTATCTTGACCTAGAGCCGAAACCAATTTATCTATCAGGCTAAAACTTGTTATCTAGGATTTATTTAAGTTCTCAGAAGAGTTTTTTGAATTACATATACTGTAGATTAAGGTAGTTTACTCAATGGTAAAAAGAGAAAAAATCGATTTTTTACAACTCCACTCTAATGATTTTGATTACATTTGGTATGTAGGCACTTTTTAACACCACAAACAAAATGATAATTGTATTGTCACTTTCCCATAAAAATGACTTTAAGGGTACTTTACATAAGCAGAAGTTTCCAAATTCAAGCCTATCCATGAACCTATTTTAGAAACAAAATAACTTATCATTGTAAAGTTGTGTTACTTTTAAAAAATAAACATCTTTATTTGATTTAGTTTGATTTGGTTTATAAAACCAACAGTTTCTAAACTATGGAGGTTTTTGAAAGTTGAAATTGATGTTGATTTCTTTGGTGGAGAGATATTCGTATTTTATCACTGTTTCTCAAGGAATGTACATTATTTCATTTATGCTCTTTGGTGAAGTGTTTATGCAACAATTTATATTATTTCGTTTCACAAATCTTAAGAATTTGAAGTAAATTTCTCTATGTTAAGATAAAATAGAGAGAAAGTATGTGTGGTGAATCGTACCATTTACTTATTTAGTTTTTATGTTTTGTTTAATATTCTTAGCGTTGTTTTGGTGCATCTGAAGGGGGGGTTTGGTAAACTATTGACCAGGATTTGAGTCTCTAAACCCACTGGTTTATAACAACAGTTAAAACGGACGTTAATAATTTGATCTTCCACTGCTCCGCGTCTTACTACTCATCAGAGATAATTGCATGTTTACTCTAATGGAGCAGGGGGAGGGAAGGTAGTATTTGAGTGGAGAAAAATTCTTAACACACTGGCCAGGTTTTGATCTCTCTGACTGCCCCGTCATCGGCAAACTGAACAAGACAATAAACCTACTTTGGTGGCCGCACGGTCTAAGATGTCACTCTGAATAGGTTTGGCTTCAGATGATGGGCAGATGGGGTTATAATCCCGGCCGGTTGTTCTTTCTATGATTTTACCTACATTGTTTTTCACCATCTCTCCACGCAAATGCGGGCCCACTTTATCTAAATTAATCCCGAACAAGTAGTATGACTTGGTTCTAAGAACACACATACCAAAAAAAAGAAGGTAATATTGACTTAATGATTTACGTGTCTTCTGGTAAGGAACATACTGTAATCTTTTCCCTGTTATTTCCAAAGTTAAATGATCATGTAAAATCAATGTAATCTTTTTTTTGTTTGTTTCAGGTAAATTGATGTTACTACAAGGTTAATAAAAGTCACGAAAAGTCACGTAAGTTAAATATGCAATGACTTTTTATTCATTACTTTTATTTTAGTTATCATATCTTATTCGGTGGGCATACGAACTAAAAATTAAGCTCATTTAGTCTGGTCGGGGCTTGATTCCCGGCTGGGTGTACCGACGATGTGTTTTTTTCTTAAATGGTTTTTCACTCTCTGAGCCACATAAATGTTTGTACTAATCCTCTAAAGTTTACCTTCCTCATTTCTACCTTTTAAGTATAAATGAATGTTAATATACTAACCGGGTAATAAGATGCTGTGGAATAAGAAAGTAAAGTAAATAGAACGGTGAATCTTACAAACTTTCACTTTCTTTTATCTTAAAATAGAGATATTGACCAAAAAGTAGTAAGATTTGTGAAATGAGATAATATTCATTGTTTCAGAAACACTCCACTAAAGAGCATAAATAAAAAATATACGATGTGAAAGAAACAAAGAGTAAAGAGCCGCATCTCTGTCCATCACAGAGCATGCCAAACAATTTCATATTTCAAAGTATTCCATAAAAAATATATATAGCTTATTTCCTCATAACTCATAAAATATTGATTTTATTAAGATACATTTCAAACAAAAGTGTTTTATATTTAATAGTACTACATTTTTACAATGATAACTAATTTTTTATCTCAAATAGTTGTAGAAATATGATAAAAATTGGAAATTTCTGCCCTAAAATCCATTTTCACGGAAAAAATGAGAATTGCCATTTTATTTGGAGTGTTAAATAATGCCTGCGAAATTTAATTAAATTCGTTGGAGTGGATTTGGAGAATATACATTTTTTCTCTTTTTTCCCTTTAGTAAACTATCCTTAATTTTAGGGTTAATTGTATTCCTCCCCACAGGGGAACCTTATGAAAATCCGTGAAACAAAGTTTTATTGTGAATCCACACGTTCGCCGAAAAACGAACAGAACAGAAACGGGGTCACGTGATGAGCTTTAAGCCAATCACAAGATTACCGCCTCATCGGCGCGATCTGTTCAGCTAAAGTTCAACTCATCTCTACTTCATCCGCTCTACCCGAGATGTTTGGCAGAGAATAACCAATCAAATATCAGAAGCAACCGTCTTAAATCGGTGCGCATGCGCATTTGACAACGTATGCAATGTAGAGCTAGAAGCAAGCAGACAACTTTGTTAGCCGTTGTGAGGAGATTTAAAATAACCCGTTAATGGAAAGTGTGTGTAACCATGTATTGGATTGTGTCACGACACAGCATTATAATTTTAAAACATCGTTTGGGAGAATGATCTATAATAGGTTCTATATGTTTAACCATTAAAAATAAAATATATTGATAATCAGCTGTTTTAAGTTAGCGTTGCAATGCATCATGGGTCAATACACAGCCTGCGAGTTGCTGCGCCACTCAAGCACATTCTGTAATTTATTTTTTGGCGAACGTGTGAATTAGGCTTTAGCTTGTTCGGTGAAATGGTTTCGTCTCTAGTCCAAGATAAAGATACACAGACATAATGATATCTTATAAGTGAAACACTTATATGCATGCCTATGTCCCATATTTGTTTGAAATAATTTATTTAATCAAGTTTGCTCTATACATTATTATTATTATTATTATTATTATTATTATTATTATTATTATTATTATTATTATTATACCTCGGATTTTAGGTAAAAACCTTTTCTGTTCCTGAATAGATAGCTGTACAGGAAGTTGTATTTATTCATTTCATGGATTTTAAGCATAATTTTATGGATTTTATAGTGCCTAAAATTGCCTATTTTGGCGTTAAGGCCTATTTTAGAACGCTACCCTAAAATGCCGTTTTTGTAAAAACTGTTTTATGAAATTAGTCTATTTTCAGCACTGGTAACAATTATTTTTACAAGCTGACCGTATTGCATTTAGTGTTGTACAAACCAGGGGCTGAATACAGATATGAATATCTTCCTAGCTCCAATATTTCCAGAAATCTTAATTTCATTGAACAAAAAAGGCTTTCCCCCTTGCATGGCACTCTACTGTTGACAACTGTTAGTCAGTAACAATTTCGCGAGGATACTGAGCTTGTGTGTCGAACTGAATCTTCTCTAACCTTCATTTAAAACTGGCTAAGGTCACAGAAAAGTTCATTGTTTTTCTGGGCTCACAGTGTGAAGGAATCATTTGGTTACAAGTTACAGTGCAACTGCTATGCCGAAAATGAAAACCTCTAAAGCCACATTGCTTCGTCAGTGGCTTGAGGATTTACCCCATTTAACTACAGATTGGAATATTATTTTTTGTTAAGCTTGCAACAAAGAGTTAAGTGCATTTGAAAGCTATTTAGCTTAGAAAATTATTTTTATGGATACGGGCTATGCTGTATAATTGTTGTATATTTTACTCATCAGTTATACATAGATGGGCTAAAATTAAAAATAGGAAAATAAACTGTATCAATGCAAATAGGGAAATATTCTATTTTTTTATGTTAGTCACTCGAGAACTATTATTGCTTTTTATATAAGAGACCACCACTGTGGTCTAGTGGTGAGAGTTTCTAGCTATGGTTCTAGAGGTCCTGGGTTTGATCCCTAGCGTTTCTAGAATGTATCTGAGAAGCATTGGGTCTGGAACGGGATCACAATTAGCCTAGTGAGGACAATTTTAATGATGAGCTACTTGAATGAAAAGAGTAGCTGCTCTTGTATAGAAAACCGACATTAAACGACCATAAGGGTTTGTTGTTCTGACCACATGACAGCCTCTCGGCGGAAGTTGGCACTATTATCGCCAACTGACGGTGGTCGCTCGGTCGGTATAGCTCAATTGTGGGCTGAAGCCTTGGGGTTTATGTATGTATAAAAACTTCATATATATATATATATATATAAGAAAAATAAGGGAATAAAATTGAAATTTTTATTATTTTAGGAGTAACCTACTAAATTAGACTAAAAGAAAAAAGTCTGATATTTTTGTCTACCCATATAACACTATTAACTATCTTATATTTAACTCTAATGAGAAGTTTGTGTAAGAATCTGTTAAATTGAACTTTTTTCTCTTTAATCTGCTTAGATATCAAATGAAAAAAATCCCACTTAACTCAACATGTTCAAGGGACTCTACATAAAGCAAATGTGTCGCGCGATTGTGGCATGGCAGCAAACACCATTCAATACACTAGACAATCCAGGTTTCAAAGCTTTCTTATAAAAATACTGCCATCAGTCACTTCCTTCAGAATCAACTCTTCGGAAGACTCATGTGCAACCTACGTATGAAGATACAATCTCCAGGATACAAAAGGACCTTGGAGATTCACATTTGTGGATTTCTGTTGACGAAACAACTGACAGTTTTGGTCGGCACATAGCGAATATAGTTGTTGGAAAACTGGACCTTGATGCAGCTTATCTGATCTGCACTAAACAGTTGAACAAAACAAACCAAGAAACAGTGGCTCACTTTGTCAATAGTGGACTAAAGGTTCTCAATTCTGACGAAGATAAAGTTCTGCTTGCCTTCATAGATGCTGCTTCCTACATGGCTCCAGCTATGCAGTTGCTCAAGGTGTTCTACCCCCCTCCTGTCCACATGACATGCCTTGCCCATGGCCTGAACCGAGTGACAGAGCAGATCAGACTGGAATTTCCCAAGGTGAACAAACTTATCTCCTCAGTGAAGAAAGTGTTCATCAAAGCACCAACAAGAGTACAGGCTTTTCAAGGGAAACTTCCAAATGTTCCTCTGCCCCCCGAACCTGTGCTCACAAGATGGGGGACATGGCTGAAGGCTGCTAAGTATTATGGTGACCATTTCCTTGAGGTCAAAGAAGTTGTGACCAGTCTGTAGGAGGATGCTGTCTGCGTAACTGAAGCTAAAAAAGTTTTTAATGGTCCGTCAATTCACAACGATCTAGTGTACATAAGGTCTCACTACACCTAATTTCATTGCTGAGGGAACGGAAGGTCTTATGGAGAAAAGATTTATCTTCGCGCTCTCTCTCTGTTACCGGTTGCCAAACATTCTAGCTTTCGGTTATTGGCAAGTGAGAGGGGAGGGTTTACTTGGAAATCCCTCATTGTAAACAATGTGGCATGGGGAGCTTGAGGGGTTCAATTGACAGGCAAAAACATTTCCTATCGGGGTACAGCCTTTTATAGAAACATTAACTATTTCCACAATAGTATTTTTTTTTTTTCAAGATGAAGTTTATTAACGTTTCTCTATTCCTCACGTAATCATTCTTAAAATATTTTATGTATAGAGATTTTTTTCCTCAAAATTAATATACAAACAATAAATATATTACAATATGCATTTTATAATAAATTATATAAATTACATTCTGACTTGTCCTTAATCAGATAATGGTACCACTCATACATCAGCGTCACTATCATTATCTTCAGAGCTTGAGGAGTTGTCCTTCAAATTTATCGCGACACTCTCATGCAGTTTTTCTATAGGCCTAAGCCCGTCTATGTCCCACATTGTTGCTTCAATTTCTATTATATGATGAACATGATTTCACCAGTGTTCTCTTGTGATATTTCTCACTCCTTCTTCTAGTAGGCGATGAACATCATTAAGTTTAAATGTATTGTTTTCTTGAGCAACATATATTTTAATTTGACTCCAAATCTCTTCAATGGGATTAAGCTCACAGCGATAAGGTGGCAGTCGTAGAACTTCATGTCCAGCACTTTTAGCGATCTCGTCAATAATATACTTACTCTCATAATTGCCTCGTACTTTGTCCAAAATGTCTACAAGATTCATCTTATTCATAGTTTCTTCTCAAGAAATACCTTTACTGGTGATCCAGGACTGAATAATAATCTTGGTACTACTCTTGGTTGGAATTCTTTCTCTGATTGTAGAATGAATGTCTAGAACTATGACACTGATGGTATATTTGGAAGCAGCTTCTCTCTGAAATATTTTCATACATTTTTCCATCCATTTCATCGTGATAGTCAACATCTTTTTTCCCATGAAAAATAAGCTCTGCACCGGGTATAAAACCATTTTCATTGCCTGCATGGACGAGAATGACGCGCCCACCCTTTTCAGAGGGAAGCTTATTTCCTTTAGTTAGGCCTTCTCGTCTTTATTATGAGTCTGATGCAATTGTTGTCCATCCACGATTTTGAAGTTGTGTGTCCGGAATTGCACCAGGTTTCGTCTGTGAAAACAATATTCCTGTTGCTCGCTCTGTGCTTCTTAATAGCTCTTAAGTTGAGTCCGTTCACGATAGGTTTTTACCTTGATGACAGTTCGAAAATCATATGTTTAGGTTTTGGGTTGCCAACACTTATAAAATATCACTGTTTTGTTATAAATGTAAAGTTTTTTAATTTCCTATTATATTTTATATTTAAAATAACATAAACTTAAGTTTTCTCATACTATTTCATTGCTTTTAATAATTTCTTTTTATCCAACTCAAAACAATATTTTCAACATAATTAAAAGTACTTATTATTCATTTTGGAATGTTATCTATTATGCGTAAAATAGTGCATACATTAATACCTTTTAATACAGACATCATATTTACTTGATAAGAGAAAATACTTGTCATTGTTATATATAATAAATGATTTTATGGTTATTTTATTGTATTTCAAAATATTTAACTGAGTAAAATATGTTCATCAACTGTGTGGGTGCATCATTGTAAAAAACTTGTTTACCGTCATATTCAACCACATGGTTTAAATTCATCGGTTGCCATTTTGAAGCTCTGTTCGTTAGAAGTTTTTGTGAAAGTGGTGTGAAAATTAATTTTTTAAAGTGGAATAAAACGATAAATAAGCTTTGTGCCCGACCTCAAATAAATATATAAATAATACTGGCCTAAATGACTGTGGTTAGCTATCACATTGGTGACCTGGTGGTCTAGGGGTAAGGTGTCAGACTTCTGTGCTGATGGTCCGGGGTTCAATCCTCGGCTCCGGCACAAATTTATCTGATTACCAAACCCTTCCTTCACCTCTGACAAGATGTGTATTAATCACAACTTGTGAATGTGAGGAATGCCAGACCTCCGCCGTGGTTCGGATTCCACGTTAAACTGTAGGTCCTCCATTTCATCTCACAATCACCCTACCATTACACATTAGCGTAAGTGTGTATAACCCGAACGGGTAGTAAGGCGTGGTGCTAATAATAATAATAATAATAATAATAACTATCACATTCATATATTACCCTCTGTTTTCATTACAGTTATCCAAAGTGATAGATGTCAGCTTTTGGCGTAGTGATATATTAGGGACTACTTCTAGTAACATTTTGAGCTGTCATCCAAGTAAACTAAGGTCGTGAATGAATTATAGCGATGTCACCACGCAATAATATCATTTCTGTCTAGAAGCAAAGACTTACGCTTTCGTAGAATGAATTTAAAGCCAATATCTATAAGAAATCTCTGAAGTGTCGTCAATGAAAAATTAGGAAGGTCGCTATCACTATCAATTAAAGCTTTAATTTTCTTTATGGTAGGTAATTCATTGTTACGGTAAAGTGAATGTACCTTTCTGCGAATTGCTGCATGAGTAAAACTGTCATATTTATACAAACGCTTCATTGGAGTGCAGTTATTTACTTTTTTGATTGGTGTCAATAACTTTCTCTTAGTTTTGAATTATTGTTTAGTGGAGATTACTAACTTATAAGTCACACCTGTAGCTTCTGTAGTCTGAATTGCCGCTTGATTTACTGAACAAGTTCCGTCTTAACGAAAATAGGTGTAGACTCTTAACACCATTGCCCTTTCTTTACTAATTAATATTTTCCTCTTGGAATGTAATTGTTTGTAACAAGCCGGAGATTCCATAATTTTTGTTATATTTTAACTGTTAACAATACACAATTATTCAAATAAATATATTAATATGCACATAAAATTATAATCCCACAACCTTACGGCAAAATAAACAAAACACACAGCCAACACATACAAATAAAATCTTAACGTTATTAATAACAAATATTTTTCCACACAGAGTACCTACTAATAAAATATAAGTGTTTATTTAGTTAATGTTTTTGAGCTAGCTATTAGGAACACGTGACTCAGATATTTGTAACTTTATGACTCTGCTGGAGGAAGAAGCATCAACTACTGGCAACAACGACAGCCCAGCATTGCCAAATTTGATATACATTCAAAGGAAGACTGATCACGGAAAACAAAAGAATGACAACGCTGTTGCTCAGTAGTAAGCATGCAGTTCCCTCAGCAATGAAATTAGGTGTACACATTCCTCGCAGGAACGTTTACTGCCTTGGAAGGTATAGGGAAGCCCATATATGAACAAACAGAGCTTCTCTATAAAGCGAAGCAAAAAATAAATGAAGCACCTGGAAAAGTCGGAGAGAAAGTCAAAACAAAATTAGACAATGTACTTGAAAAGAACACAGGACTGAAGAGTCTTTGTGCTGTAGCTGGCACTTTGTCTGGAAAGTCAAGTCAAATTGAATTTCAAATCCCGAATCATCTTTTTCCCCTGTTGAAATAATCTCCCTTCACATCAGTGGATGTAAAATGCTCTTTTTCTGCTTATAAATTAATATTAAGTGACATATGCCATAGCTTTACAGTGGAAGACTTAGAAAAAAAAAGTTAATAATTTACTGTGAGGCCAACTATGGCAAATTTACTGTAAATATTTGAAATTTGTGTGTGTGTTTTTTAAGATGGAATAAAAGCAGTGCTATCTTTAAATTTTTATTTTTTTCCGAGTTATTTTTATGGCCTATTTTTTTTATAACGCCGAATAAACTCACTCCAAGAGCCTATTTAAGGCACATAAAATTGAACTTTTTAAGACCTAAAAATCCGTGGTCTAATTATTATGATATATAAATTCTAAACAAGTATTTATTCCAATTTAACATGCTTTTATTTTTACTAAGCCTATGAAAACCATCAAAATTTAAATAAATCTTGGATTCGGATTCAATGGGTTAAGCTCAAAACTCGAATATATATATATTTCATTCTTACTTAGCAAATTAAAATAATCATACCAGAAACCGGTTGCCTTGTAGGATAAATATAAATATTGAGTTCCAGGCCGTGAAGGAATGACGGGGTAGACAATTGTTTTTCACGGTGAATATCTTGTACTATGATTACAAAAGTAGTGTAATCTTTATTTGATTTTTCACTTTTCGAGATTAGTGTTATTCATTTGTTTTGATAAACCTAAAATGTGTCTAAAGTTTTTATCAAATTGTTTTAAATATTTTATTATTGGATTGGATTCGGAAATTTAGCATGGTAAAATATTCAACACAGATTCGTTCTAAAACATTATCATAGAAAGTCTAAATTTGATTCATTTTATTAAGCATGGGATTTGACTAGGATTCGCCTAGAAAAAATAAATTTAGCATTAGATTCGCTTCAGATTCAACTCGATTTTTTTTTT
>CABFWO010003054.1:16360-33568 GCA_902155825.1 Timema genevievae | reverse complement strand
AGACAGACAGACAGACAGACGGAAATTCAAAAACCACTTTTTCGGATTCAGGAAGTCATGAAACGTCAAAATTCATCAAAATCTCGAGTTCGATTTTTTTGACGATCACCATACTTTCTCTACCTGTAAGATAGAGAGAAAGTAAAAATGGTGGTTCTAGAACACTACATTAAACCGGTCCAGTTTAACTCATAAACTATGGAAAGCCTGAAAATGGCAGCTAATAATCAATAATCATATAAATAATATAGGATGTGTATTATTAGTTTGTTTGTATGTATGTGTGTCTGTGTGTTTGTGTATGTGTTGCGTTCGTTCGTTCGTGAATTCAATTAATGGGCTGTGATAATGTTTCGGTTTCAAAGATTGTTTTTAAAATTGATTGAGTGACATATTTGTTCTTGGAGTGAAAATTATATAGGCCTAAAGAGTGCAGTTGGATATTGAACATCATAATTCAATATAGTTTGGATATCTGTCT
Organism: Timema genevievae; assembly: GCA_902155825.1. NCBI lineage: Eukaryota > Metazoa > Arthropoda > Insecta > Phasmatodea > Timematidae > Timema > Timema genevievae. The sequence goes on along the minus strand of CABFWO010003054.1, from coordinate 33,087 downwards.
GTCCGCATGAATTATTCGAACACTTCTTAACATTCTAGAAATATAAAGTTTGCCATGACAATAGGTCTTAAGATAATGTTCTTTAGAAAAGTCATAAAATCGAAAATTTAATATTCCGGATTCAAAATAGTTGATTGAACTAGGCCAAAAATATTGAAAATAAATATTTCCTTTTCGACAGCTCTACTATAGAATGTTACATTTCTATATAATTTGTCTTAACTCTTTAACGACCAATTATTTATTCTCTTTTACTCTTTTTTCTTTTTTAACTAGCATCAATAATCTAGAGTACAAATATTGTGTATAGAGAAGTTAAAAAAATGTTAGCTTTTAACACATATTTATATTATAATCTGTGCGAAATACGGGTACATCATCTAGGATGTTTTGTGCATTCGAATTTTTATGGTGTTTTCCTTTCCTGCTGGGTAGTATAAAATATAATAAATAACTCAAAGTAATCTATTTTCAGAGTGTTTGTCTTTCTGTCTGTCTGTTTCCAGTAAACTTAAAAAGTATTCATTGGATCGAAACGGAACTTCTTGTATTATTCTCCTTACGTTTCTTCTTATTTTTGAGAGATCCTTGGTAAGATATATATATATATATCATCACGCCAGCTCATCAGCGAATAAAGTTGTGTCGAAAAAACCAGGCGTAAGCAGTGAACATTCGTTGCGGCTGGTATTGTGGGTACATAAGATGGAACGTGATATGAGCTGGGGCTTGGAGGGGGAGGTGATGGAGGCGAGTCCGTGTTTCTTTTTAAATCTCCGTACGCATGTAAAACAACTGCTCTTGGAGTTTCATTATTTTCTAGCATTTGAAGTTGTCGAATGTGTTGATGCATTGTTTAATGCAATTGAAGCCGCTTGCAAATGTTGGTCTTAAATAAGTATTCAAAGTTTCAATCAACTCTTATGTATTTCTTTGTTTTGGATTTAATGGTCATACATTCTAAGGCATCAGACTCTTAATCTGTGGAATTATGTGGTTTGTTTTCAGGGTAAGAAGAATCTGTTTCAACGGAATCGATTGATTGTTCTCATTATTCATTAGAACATTAATTGGTAGGGTAGTGATTAAAGCCTATTTCCATTTATGTTACAGTCCAATTTACATAAAAAGATCGTTATAAAAAATATATATTTTTGGCAGTCAACATGAACAATATTTTAATTTATTATTATTATTATTATTGTTATTTTATAGATATTGATAATATCTACCGAAAACGACAGCATTGGTCAAATGGGAAACGGGTGGGTTGGAAAACATCACAGCTTTTGGTTGAACAAGCTCTGCTTACTCTGGAAATACTTTACAACACGCCACGTTTATGAATATATGTAAATAGAGAAACAAAAATTTAACTGTCACAACCTTGAAAAACTGTCAGAACAATCTCCTCTGCCATTTTATGATTGAAACGTTCAAAGAGGTTGCGGCCCTATCCCTTCATTTCATTCCTATTGGCTGGAGGCATTGTCGAAGAAGTTGATGATAGAAAGGTAGGAGTAAACATAACAGGCCAAAAGCTCGAAGAAAAGTCAAAACTATATATCCCGAAGTTACGAACATATTTTCCTTCTAAGAAAGAAAATTACGAAGAAGTTGCGGTCCCTCTTGAAGAAAGTTAGCTTAGGTTATGGCCACACAGATGTATTTTTCACTTATGAAGGCGGACGGAAAGAACACGCTGGTAGCACAACCAATCATACTATAGCGACCAGACTGTATCTCAAGGTTCCCAGAAATACGAATGCGACAGTGCTGCCTTTCTTACGCACTTGGATGGCCACACCAGACAGTTTATTGAATATAGCCAATGTTCAAACACTAATATTAATCCTGCTACAATTTCTATAGATAGTGAATTTTTATCACTTAGATAAATAAAATGATCTATTCTCTATGATTCCAAAAACAAAATATTTCAAAGATTGGCTAAACCAATGAAAGATGTAGATCTGATACGCAGCGATAGTAAAAGTTGCACGCTAGTGTTCAAATCATAACTAAGAGTATTTAATTTTTCTTTCGTCGATCTTTCACTAATTACTATATGGCAAAAAATGGTAACTAATTTTCCTAGCCTACACCGTCTCAATTATTAAACAAATAGCCAAACCTCATTAATTAAATTGCATAAAACTCTCTTCAGATCACTTGTTGAGAATAACTGTCAGTACCACTTTAAAAAAAATCTCAAGTTTTCAAAAACTAGTCGGTATTAAACTATTCTTAAATCAATTTTCCCTTTAAAAAAAAACACATATTGTAATTTATCATGTAAGTCTTTCACCAAATATTAATTTTTAATCAAATCGTCAGAGCTATTTTCAAAATATTTAGAATTTTCAATTTTCAATTTCAGGGGCTATAAATAAAATCACTATTTCGCTTATAGGAATGACAATCCACCGTTCAAATATCAAGCTAGAACTAAATTGATCGAAACTGTTTTGGGTGAATCTCCAGTCACAGACAGACAGGCAGAAGTACATGGGTACAAACACAATTGTAAGACCCACAATTTTGTGTTTGGGGTTTATCATAATCTTGAGGTCAAGAATTTTCAAGATTTCAAAACTGTCTCTAAATGAGAAATTTAAAAAGTCGGTCGTTCAAAGTCTGACACAACTCTCAGCAATATGGTTTGACGTTAGGGCAAGTCCGTGAAAAGCACACTCTTGTGACCTTATCCAACTCGAGCTGCCGGCCCAACGTTTTCCTCTCCCCTCTTCCAACACCCCGAGAAGTTCTCCGAGTCATTTGAATTTCCTCACGTCCTGTGTTCTGGAACACGATGTATTATTGATGTCTCCTCCAGAGGCTTGGCTCGTGCTTCACGTCTCCCACCCATACTTTTTTTGTTTTACAAATTTGAACTGCGTCACAAGTTTAAGGGGCCACAACTCTACTCCTGTGAGGGGTCTCCCCTTGCATAGTATCGACTTTAGATGTATTAGTTTTTTATGTTTGGATGATTTCCTCCCATGTGTTGTTGCTTTCCTAAATATTCCAGCAATAGGCCACTTTTACAGCCCAACTTTGACCTTTAGGATGCTTCATATGCTCTTGTTTATTCTAGTTTATTTTTTGAACACGCATGCTTTATTTGGAATTCTTAGAGATTTCTTTACTTGATTTGCGTTCAAATTTGATATTGCTACTTATCGTCGGTAAAAGTTGTACTGGCTATATAAAGCGCTCTAACATTTGAACGAAGGGAATTAGATATCACAGTGGAAAATGTATAGGTCTCCTTCTAAGTTAGCGAGGGTCACTCCTTCGGAGTGATTATTATTCATATAATTAATCAATGATCATAGTTGTTAATTTTTTTAATCCATACCCGCGTTTTACTACCCGTTCGTGCTTAGCCGCATATTTACATCATTGTGTTGGAAGTGAGGAAGGCTGAAGTTTGAGGGAGAGTGGAGAACAATTTTGTAAGAAATGTCAAGTCTTTTGCGAGAGTGATGCTTTAGATCAATTGGTTGCAATGTATCAAATTGCAGATTTTATGGGTCTTAATTAGTGATACCTAATTACTGCTTAGTGATTGAAAACAAGCCTCAACACCCCCTATTTCCACTACCCTCGACCATCGTTCAGAGCGAGAGGTTTAATCTCATTTGGCACTCTCCAACCCCCCGAGGTTAAAAATACGTCATACTCGTGATATACTGAATTGTCGGTGACTGGTAGGTCAAGGTTTGGATCTTGGCTGGGTACTTTGGGTGTATTTGTGACTTATCAGCGTAGTTTTCTAATTACATATTCATGATAATGCGATAATCACCCCTCTAAACCAGGATTTCACCAACTTTTTAAAACGAAGGAGCCCTTGTACCAGAAAAAATACATGCAGGAGCCCTCATAAAAAAAATTTACAGTAATAATATGAACATTCAATAAAGACACTTAAATTTTACAAGTCTTTTAGAACTCAATACTTGAATAGATATTATAAATATTCAAAGAAAATATACATTTCACATCTACTTGTGAAAAAAGTACTACTTGCAAAATGCAAAATTTAAATCAGTATATATTTATTTATTAGTGACTCTGGTGGGTTGTTTACTTTTGATCACATATATCTTAAATATTTGGAGTTATGGTTGTCACCTGTAAGCGCAGATTATCTTCTATATTTTGTTTGTTTCTAAATGTAGTCTTTGTAGCAATATACAAGGAAAAGGTTTTCTCACAAAGATATGTTGTTATAAAGCACGTCAAAAATTTCAAAGCTTGATTCCTTATTTCAGGGTATTCCATTAATATTTTAATCCATAATTTTGTAATTTCTTTCCCCTGAAATTTCCATTAGGCTAGTTGTTCTTTCTCTTCCCAAGATGATTCGTTGGCACTGACAGAAACATGATTTGTTGCCATATCTACTAGCATGCAATAGCTCCATCTATGAAGTTTAAAACATAACCTGTCCTGGCTGCGCCTTTGGCAAATGTCCTTTATTAAGACTTGAAAAAATTGGTAACCCTGATTACTGATTCTATTTTATAATGTGAGAAACAAATAAAGAATATTATAAAACTGCCTTACGAAGCCTGAGATAACTACGGTTTGAAAAACACTGCTCTAAACCTTCACATCGCTTTCCCATTGATAATTTTTTTTAAACACGTGTTAGAACGTAGGAACTAAAAACTAAAGTCTGAAAACTTTTTTCAATGTATAGTTAACTGTAATTTATCCTACTTTAAATGTTGTATCGTTATTATTGTTAACAGTTAGCTTGCAATCGGGGCTTTGTGACCGAACATTCTTCGTCTTTTGGCTAAGATAGTGCCATATTCCGTGGATAGAGGGAGTCATGTGGTCAGCACAACGAATCCTCTGGCCGTTAATCTCAGTTTTTTAGACCGTATCAGCCACTTTTTTTTATTCAAGCAACATCTCATTTGTACTCACGAGGCTGAGTTGACCCCATTCCAGACCCATTGCGCCACAGAAAATCTGTAAGAGCAGGGGATCAAACCCAGGGCCTCTGGATTTATAGCCAGTATCGTTGACCACTAAACCACATAAGTAATATTTTGCGTACTTTATTAAATGTAATCTATAAAAGCATGATAAAACGGAACCAAATATATTATTTTATAAATATATAGTATTGTCCTTCTTTGTAAAAAATTATGTATTCATTTAAAACCAGTTAATGAGTGGCAAACGGGTAGTCAACCAAAATCTGATAAGATCAAGGTGCTGGTTAGTGTTAAACTTAACCAAAAATGACTAATTAGTTCGTTCTTGGCGCTTAAAAAGTAAATTAATCTCGATCAATAAATTCGCGTACCTCTACTGAGTCTGTAAAACTATAAAAAATATTAATTTTATGCTAATAGCTTTCAAGACTATGGACTTCATCCCTTTGTTCTTCAAGTTGGGGCCTACAATTATATGAATGACCCTGCGGGGCCCCTAGATTGCGAAGTGTAAAATAGAAATATATGTTTTTAAATACTTGTTTTGGTTTTACATTTTAAACAGCTGTATAGGTATATAATTTATAAGAGACTTTTTAAATTTGGTAAAAGGAAGACACACTTCAGGGAATAAGTAAAAAATAACAGACTCGTATTGGTGGCCACACACACTAAATATCAGATTAGTCATCTGGTGTGCGGGTAATATAGAGGTCAGGGTTCAAATCCCAAACGGGCGTAGGCCTACTGAAAGCACTTTTTCATAAATGTTCTCTCAATCTCCTTCAATGCATACACGGGTACATTTTCTTATAAAGTCTACCTTCCGTTTCTATACGCCATTAGCTTAATTAAAATACGTTTAGTCCGAACGAGCAGTTAAACGCGTCGGAAAAAAAATAAAAAGAATTTGTTTAGCACATGCCGAATAGCTAGCTGGTGGTCATCGAAGCTCTTCATCGCGATTGTTTAAACAGACCCGCTTATTCCGGGATGGAAATAAAAACTTGAAACTGGGACGGAAAGAGCGCGTTTATTTTGCTTAGACTTTTTGAAATGTTGACTTAAGTCGTTTGCGAATCTGTTTCTCACTTCCTAGTCTGCATAGTAGGGCGATATGACACAGCAGTTGTCCTACATTGTCTTATTCTTATAATTGTTTATATAGGCGGCTTTAACGCGCCTGGAATTGCTTATCTTAAAATAAGAAAAAACAATTTCTCACTCTACGTCTCTCTAAACTAGCTGGACTATCAGCATCTGGGTAACCCGCTTCGGTGGCCGAATGGTCTAAGACGCTACTCTTGCAAAAGACAAGACTGCCGATTATGGGGAGATTGGGGTTGGATCCCGCTCAGGTGTACTAATGGTGGCGTTTCCTAAATGGTTTTCAACTCTTCCTCCACGCGAAATGCGGGTGCACTTTATCTAAATTCAACCTTTCTAATCCCTAACATGTTAGTGTAATAAGGATATAGGCGTATAACCCGAACGGGTAGTCAGACGCGGTGCTAAAATATTTATCTGGATTGGGATGAAGAAGGTAGATTATTATTGAAATTGTACCAGTATTTGCATGGAGGGATAGTAGGAGGCAATTTCGGGGGGAAACATAACAGTACAGCCAGCTGAATTTCAATCCTCGACCTTCATTGACGTCACGAGTTGGGGTATTGACCCACCCCTTCATTTTGTTTGATATCATCATTTATTGAATATATGTCATGAGGATAACGCCATTAAATGAATAACTTTTTAAATTAAGAGAAAATTTTTTTCATGAAATTCCAGGACACCCTTGACAGATATTCAACAACTGTTGAAGTCACCACGTGAAGAAAATTAAACTCTTTGTTTGAATTGAAGCAATATTTGATTTATTTTGACCAAAATTAATGTTTTGCTATTAAAACTGAAAAAACACCTATTATCGCTTTTCCTGTATCCTCCACTTTAAAGTTTCCTTACAATCTATTGTGTATCGATGACATAACGAGTCACCATAGATAGAAACCCCCTCCTCCCTGCCGTAAAAACAACTGATACTTAAGTCTATTACCTTGTGCCCACCGATGCAGGTCCCAATGAACTAGAGCTTCATTTCGATGTGATTAACATAACTTTTTCAAAGTTACTAAACGTATTTGCCAATGGAATGAATATTGAACAACCCACGCTTATGATCATGCGTTCTAAATATCAAGCTCATTTAGTCTGGTTTGTTGGTGAAGTCAGTATTTGAATCCCAGGGGGGTGTACTAAGGGTGTTAAACTTTCCCTTCACGCAGATGCAGTTACATTTACCCTTTATTGTACCTTCTCTATCTCTGCCTTACTAGCGTATAGCTCGAACAGGTGCTAAGATGATGGTGAGAAAAAATATGGACCTCTTTTAAAAGTATATTTTGAATTATCAGAAAAAGCTAAATCTATCGTGAATGAAGATAAATAAAACCTCCCTCAAATGTTTTTGTCGACCACTGACCTTGACCTTGGGCTTGATACTCAGGATGCCTACCTCAGTGTTATACTATGACCTACCTTGAGGCTGATTTTTTAATGTCGTTTATTTTCAATGAATTGCTCTCGTTAACCTGTCAGAAATCACATTTTAAACTCAGCCTGCGCATAAACTTTTTGTTTGCACCCTGGTCCGAGGCTATAAATATCATTCGAACGGCAACAGTTCTCTCCCTGCCTGTTAATAATCTCGGTGCATTTAAGAACTGTTCTCATTCGAATGAGCATTATTGTCTTGGCCCATAGAGGAAGTGTACCAGCATTTGCGTGAAAGCTGGAAACCCTTTAGGAAAAAATCACCCGGCTGGGATTCCTGTCAACGGCAAACCTTAATGAGTTTGACGTTTGATCCGCATGACGAACGTTGCTGGTTGTTGCGTTGATAATTGTATCACCGATTTGTGTACAGTCCTTGTGACAGTCCTAGTGACAGTCCTAGTGACAGTCCTAGTGACAGTCCTAGTGACAGTCCTAGTGACAGTCCTAGTGACAGTCCTTGTGACAGTCCTTGTGACAGTCCTAGTGACAGTCCTTGTGACAGTCCTAGTGACAGTCCTAGTGACAGTCCTTGTGACAGTCCTTGTGACAGTCCTAGTTACAGTACGTGACCGGCTCTTCTGTATTTGTACCTCCACCAGGTGTCTCTTTTTTTGTGGTTAGGACTATCCACACCACATGTATTTGAGCTAAATATATAGGTCTGGTTGTGTTTGACGAAAATGTCCTCTCATGACTTCAAGAGTCCATCGAATGGCCGAATAACCGGAATATTTAGATACGCAATCGCGATTGAACCAGAAATAGCGTCGAGGTGATAAGGTTTTCTGTATTCCTCTCTTGGCAACGATATTGGAACCAGTGAAACAATCTTTTAGTTTTAAAATATTTAATTTTCATTTTTATTAAAATAAAATTGAAAAATTGTTTCACTAGTATTACTTCCAATTTATTTCCAATAAAGGAAGACTCCAGGTTGCCGCATTACGATGCGACCGGTAAGACGGACTCTTTAAGACTTCTGGATCAAGCTTTATTACCTAAGTCACGTGTTATCCGTGCAGTAAAATGGGTGCTTAAGACTTCTGGCTCGAGCTGTATTGCCTAATGAATATCAACACACAGCTCACGAATCATTGTAATTACGGCACTGTCTGTATGGATGAGACCACAAATAATTTAATTTAAATTAGTTGAAAAATAATAACTGGACACAGGAGGGGAGGGGGGGATGGTTCTATTTCTGGGTTCAGGTGTCATTGTTCAGCTACTTTAAATTAAATTGTTTTACCTAAGCTACGCACTATCCGTAAGATAAGATGAGCTCTTATATCTAAATACGGGTCGTCAGGATCACCCGTACTTGCCCCTCGAGATTTGAAGACTGTAACGCAGATGGCGGTCTGAGGAAAGTAAAAGCGGGGGAGAAAAGGGGGACGGGCTGTCCACCGCCTTTCATCCCTTCCATCCCATTCCAGACGGCGGTCACGGCTGGCATCCCCTGGACGTCACGGTGCCCGGTATCTCCGGTGACTATATTAGCCTTCTACAGTGACTCCCGGGCTTGGCTGTGGCCGTGGATGTAAAAACTATGACCTGAGAACGTGTCGCCCTCTTTTGGTGTGGTGTTGTGTGGTGTGGTGTGGTGTGGTGTGGTGCGGTGCGGTGCGGTGCGTTGAAGTTCCTCAACATACAATTAAAATAAAAAGCTATCTACGTCGTTCTACCCATCCGGGCTATACACCTTTAGTTACTGCAATGGAGTAGGTATTAAGAAGTTAGCACTAATAGGAAGCGTATCCTCATTTGCGGGGAGGAAGCACGATAAATAATCAAGGAAAAATTACCACTAGTAAATTGGGTCTGGATTCGAATCCTGACCTCTTCGTCAACGACAAACCAGTTTGTTTGCTTTTGACATTCATTCCACGTGTCCATCGGCGGGGATTAGTCTTTATGAACTAATTTTGTCATTTGGAGGATTGATAGTCAGTGAGAGCCCCGTCCTAGACGAGAACGCTAAAGGAGGAAACCCACTAAGAGGCAACCAGCACATCACGGCAACGGACAGCACCGGAGAACACAGTACGTAGCTAACCCACTCTGAGCAACCAGCATGTCACGGCAACGGACAGCACCAGAGAACACAGTACGTAGCTAACCCACTATGAGCAACCAGCATATCACGGCAACGGACAGCACCGGAGAACACAGTACGTAGCTAACCCACTCTGAGCAACCAGCATGTCACGGCAACGGACAGCACCGGAGAACACAGTACGTAGCTAACCCACTATGAACAGCCGGCAAGGCACGGCACGTCACGGCACGGCACGGCACGGCCAAAACGTTTATAGAAACTCTTTAAAAGTGCCAATTGCAATGAAGAGTTTATCTGAGGAGGAGTTAATGGCATTGGGTACAGTTTGTGTGGAGGAAGAAGAGCGTGCAAAAAAGCGCCATAAACACATGTTCTAGGTGCATGTCATATTTCAGAAGAGGAGGGAATATGGTGAACTGTAAAAAAATATTACCTGTCAAGTCATCAACATGTTCTGCTATATGTTGCCATGTATTGTCCTTCTTTCTGTTGTCGTGGTAGCTGGGATCAGAGACATCATATTATATGAATCAGAAGCTCGTCTATACTCATTATTAAAAAAACAAAAACACACAAACTTGAAAAATAACTATACGTCTTCGTGGCTATAGACGTACTGGCCGTTCGAGGCCAACGGAATACATTCCTGGATAAGCATTCCGGCCGTGCCGTTACGTTGCTGTCCGTTGTCGTGCCATGCTTGCTGTTCATAGTGGGTTACGCTCCATTGAGATCTTTGCAAAGTATTACTACCGTTGCCGTGCCATGCTGGCTGTTGTTGGCTGCTCATAGTGGGTTTCCTCCTTAAGTTGCCAGCAATCCGTATTGAAGGTCACTCTGTTAAAGCAATCAATGTCGCAATAGATTGGATATCTGAAGAGAGAGACGTTTATGTTTGAATACTGGGGATAATTATAAGTGTGGCGTCCCATTCCCTTTTCGCACTAATTATGATGCATTTACTCTAAAATACTCTTCTAGTCCTCACCTCTTAGATTAAGACATTTTTGTCAAACTTATTAATAATAAAATAACAAAGAGTTTTAAATTACCGTGTTTTTTTAATTACCATGTTACCTTGATCACACAGTCTTTTATTAAACTAGTGTTAAGGTGTGGAAGGGAATGTGAGTTACTGCCAGTAATTTCGTGGTTTCTTATAACAATATTTTTGGACACAGTAGAAAAAAGGTACCATATTAGATGCGCTAGGTTTAATTTTCTACACATAGTAATACCTCATACCACACTTCTTGAATATTTGTTGCAGACAGACTAGAATTTGATAGCAACTCTTTCTCTTAATTAAAAAAAATGTTCAAATGCCTTTATAAATTCCTTTGCGTCAGTACACAATTAAGCCATACCGACTGAACGGCCGTTGTCTGTTGGCAAAGATAGTTCCATCTTATGTGGAGAGATGTTTTCATGCTGCCAGTACAATGTTCTCTCCGGCATTTAATCTCAAATTTATAGACCAGAGCCGCTACTTTTTAATTCACTTGGCTCCTCATTTGGCCTTACGAGGTTGAGTTGACCTCGTTCCAGATCCACTGCTTCGTATCTGGACGTGCCAGGGATCAAACCCGGGACTTATGGGTCTGTAGCCAAGATTTCTTACCTCTAAATCTCGGAGGTGGTTCACATGTTACTATATCCATGTCAAATATTTAACAACTGCCGATACTACAAATTGTGGGGAAATTAAATTAAACAAATCTGCTGAAGCACGATTTAATTTATTCTGACCAAATGTTTTTGCTATAAAACTTAATAAATATTGGCCTTGACCAATGCTCCCTTCAATGCCTCCCCAAGTATCTTATCTGCCAGCCTATAATCATATTTTCAAGCCAATCATTTCACTTTGAAGAAACTTATGGGGTAATCAAAGTGGGAATCTATTATTGAAGTTATGTTTAATGACCGCCATTAATGGCTTGTTTATATTTTGTTCAGGTCTGAAAATGAGGATTTAGTAGGTTTTTAAGAAACTCGATGATAGCACACGATACAGATTTGACAAATAAAACTATTGATGGCGCCCTCTCTTGTTCACTGGAGGCGATTTTATTAGACATTTTGCATCGTCTAGCCATAGCTAGCTAATTCTTCACCTAGAGTCTAGATGACAGCAGTTCCCGAACTTCATTAGCTTACGACCCACTAAAATTCAGATAAATATTTGGTAAACCACCAAGGTATAATTTGTTTTGGTATTTGCACCGGTAAAATGTTGTAAATAAAAAGGTTTAAGTCCTACACAAACATTTATTTTTGCACTTTTTCATACAAAATATTGACATTATTAATAAAAAATAATAGATGAACTATAGAAAAAATAAATATTTTATAATTATTTGTCACCTTTCATTTGTTCTAATATAATATGCTACTTGGATTCCGAAGGTAAATCTTTTTTAACATAAATCCTTTCAACAAAGTTTGTTTTTGTGTTTATTTTCTAAACATTCACTAATATTTGTAGTCTTGAAAGGCACACAGCTTGGTCGGACAGGTCTAGATAGTCAGACCGGACATGTTACGTCACACTAATAGGCTAGAAATGAAGAAGGTATAATTTAGAGTAAATTTGCCTTCTTTTGCATGGAGGGGGATTGGGAAACTACCCCTGGAAAAACACCGTTGGTACACTCTACCAGGATTCCAACCCTGATAGTCACATCATATACAGTCTAGTATATTGTGAAAACGATGCCTTAGACCATGTGATCACCGAAATGGGCATAATGAACAATTTAGATAACATTTTGAATATAATTTTTGAGATCCACAAAAAGTGTAAACGGCCTTCATCGACTCGCCAAACCTTTCACTCCCCCACATTCCACGTATAAGAAAAATAGAGGTATTGCAGTAATACAAATGAGAACGTGATAAATATAAATAAGTATCAAAATTGTTCACCAATTTATGTTTATGATTTTAAAATTCGTTATTTACTGTTAAGATTTCGTCAATAATTTATAAAAATCGTCACAAATTAATCACAACTTTCTTTCTCTGGCCTATTTGTTTTACAAACTATGTCACGCATAGCCTATCTCAACCCTTTCATGCTTGCCGAGAATTCCCCTTATTTCCTAAACCAACTCACTTTGCTTCGCTAGATGAGGCTTCAGTCGATCTGTTGCACCATGAAGTTTGATCCTTGGTTACACCTGAACTTCTTTTAGCACCTCAAGCACTTTCCACACGAATAGATTTGTTGCATAGAATATCGTGCTATAGTTGGTGTGAAACGATTAAGGACCTTGAGTCGTACAGGGACGTTCTTTGTTGTTACTGGCCCACATTTCAGGTGGGAAATTTGCACCCTCCTCAGTATAATTTTCGAAAACATAGTCTGGAAACTCTAATAGGCCCATATTGGGTGCATCTGCTATTACGTCAGCAAATACAACACCAACTTTTCCAGGATAAGTATATGACATATATGACAGTCTGAAAAACGATTTAAACCATTCGCCGACTGGATAAGGCTTCTTCAAATACAGCATTGCCAATCCTATTTCACCATATTCTTAATTTTCATGTACCCTGATTGTCTTAAGTGAAAACGACAGCCGCGTTTGGCGCATTTGGGAAATATATTAATGACAGCATTGTGAGTTGCTTTTTCGAAATTGACTGTAAATTGATATCGGGATACAAAGCAAGCTGTTTTAGATTTGGTAGAAAAACCTTGGTAGCATCCGCAAAAAGGATAACTGATTGGTCACATATAGCCTCCGTGTTAAACTTTTGCGTCGCAGTGACTATCGAATTTTGCACAAAAACAAACCTCTCATTATAAATGATACACAGTATTTCTTGATTCTTTTACTACATTTTATATGCTTGCCCTAGGCTCATTGGTGATTTGTCCATTTTATATTTTTTCGCACGATAAATTACCTGCCGTAAATTGTTAGTATGCTTGTGTTCCACAGTATCATTCTCTCTAACACCTCATCGGATGATCAAGTTTGTCCTAGTGCGAACATCTTATACTGCTTTTCTTTTAACTTGATTGCGGATTTGTACAAACATTATTTATTCATATTAATAAAATTAGGAACTAAACACAATTTACAAAACATTTTTAGAGAAAAAAGAAACTTACTTCTTTGATCTCAATATCTATCTCGCTAAGGGGATCATGGTGATGGTTTCTTCGTATTTTCATAATTTCCAGCGAAAAGCTGTTTGTGGTTACAAATATTTTATATTTCTCATTTCTTGAAGCACATCTCTTAAGTTATATCAATTTGTTTCTCAGGTTAACAAATTCAAGTCATTCCACAATAATTGTGGTAGCTCTTTGCGATGATACGACGCGCACGTATGCTATGACCATGGGGTACGGGAGGCGCGTGGTGTGTCTTACTGGCATTGGCGTGTGGCAAGTTGATAGATAAGCTGTGGGATGTAAACAATAGATTTGTGGCCAGTTTATGGGTGCACACTTGAACGCAAGCCACAGTTTACGAACCGCTCATGTAAAGAATCTTTGAAACCCCACTGAAGGTTGCATGGAATTCCAAACTGTCCTAATTGAATTATATACTTAATATACTACACTAAACACACAATACGATCCAACATACATGTTCCCAAAGAAACGTTTTAATCATAGATTTAAAAAAAGTAGTGAAAATAAACTTAAAGGGAGGATTTCAAACCATAATCTTTTCACCGTGCCTTACTATCCGTCTGGGCTGTACGTATTTTATTAACGCTAGTATGGTAGGAATGAGAGTGGTAAAGTGTAGTGAAAATATATCTGCATTTGAGTGAAAGGATAGTGGAAAATAATTGAGGCACAATAAAACTCATTTCACCCGGCTGGGATTTAAATCTCTGACCTCCCTGTCACCGGAAAAACAGATAAGACGAGTCTGTTGCCTTGGTCCACGTGCTCACCGATGTGGGTTTTAACGGTGCTAATTGAAGGTAGGAAAATGCATGACAACCACAACAGCTTTTTTTTATATATAATATTGTTACTATTAAGAATAATAGAACTAGTATATTTAATATTTCACTCTATACATCTCATATAGATAAATTTCAGCCACCTTAAAAATGACATGAAAAAAGCATAAAATAGCAAGTTTCCCTTATAACTCGTGAACTGTAATAATTTTAATTCATTGAATAACTATTTATATTTTGTAACTATACACTTGTTAAAATTGTACAGTAAAATATTTATTTTCGAATTACCTTAGTGAATAAAATGAATAAATGGTTTAAAACATATTGAACAAACTTTCTTCTGACTTTAATTTTTTTTCCCCTCTGATTTAGGGGAAAAGAGATAAAAAAATGGCTGAGGTGGAACTGCTTATGTTTTACATAAGCACATATAATTGCTTACTTACAGATGACATACCAAAAGCAACTTTTTTGAAATTTGGAACACATAAAAAAGTTTGACAAACTTTCGATGATTTTTTTTCATTGGCATCCTTGTAAACTAAGAAAAGTCTGAAAAGTTTTCTTACCGTACATCCTGTCATTGCCATACTCTGAATTTTCTAAGAGTATTTAAAGACAGTCAAATTTTGATTAATGTAGCTTTTGGTGCTGCACAAAATTAATTACATTTCATTTATAAGCAGTGATCTCTCTTCTTAATGAACCAAAAAACATTGGCCGGTCTAAATTTCGACGTCCTCCTACTCCTAATATCCCCTTAATGTTTAATGATGGGTGTATACTTTGTTCTGATAAAATATAGACCATTTGAAAACAGGCAATATTATCTCTACTTGGTTTTATTCCGCAGAACATTCTTGTTGAATGGACTAATTGAAATCCCAAGTAGATGCTGGGGTAGTTAAGTGGTACTTCCACCCAATCATGTTGTGTGAAATGTTTAAAACTATTGTTAGTCCTCCCGCAGATTATTACTGTCAAATACAATTATTATTTACATAAGTAGGTGCAGGCTAGTGCTAAGATGTTCCACAAAACTTATAATTGTATGGATTACTAACTTAAGTGGGTTCAGCGTTAGATTAAAATGCATTTCAGAGTATTCATGTTGTATTCAATTATTTGCTTTAACGTCTATTACTACCCGGATGAGTGGGATATTAGCACGCGTTCCCACCAATGCCTGCAATGCGATTATCAATATTACTAGCAGATTTAGGGTTAATTAATTACTTACTTACTTACCCTCTGGCATTAGGAACTCGAAAGTTTATTGCCGCATATACAAAAGTACGCCAACTATCTCTCTCTTGAGCTAGTTTTCTCCAGTCCACCTCATTACACCCTATCTCTTCCAGGTTCATTCTAATTATCCTTCCATCTACCTCTAGGTCTTAACAATGGTCTCTTCTCATTGGGCATAGCATTTCCATTTACGCTTCATGTCCTGCCCATCATTAATCTACGAAACTTGACTATCCCAACAATTTCTTGTCATGAGTGCAAGGTATGTAACTCATCTTTATGTAACCTCCACTCTCCAGTAGCCTCAACTCTTCTTTTGTTAATATCTACCACTTATAGGATTTGTATGGTAACATAATGAACTACAACTTATTTTCTGAAAAGAGATAAGAGGTCTCTCTTTTTAATATATATATATATATATATATTTTTTTTTTCAAAACGTGTGTACATAATTTTTTTAAACTATAGAAAAGTCCATCTTTGTGAGGTGTGGTCTGTGGGGGGGTGAAATCCAAGAGTTAATGTTCTTCTTAATTAAGATAAGCGTTGTGATTGAAGATCGCCTTTTGTTTTCTCTAAATGGCTTCTCGTCAGCTTCATGGTTCTGCCCCCCTACTCCCGCCCTCTTGAAGGTTTTGGCCGTTTTCTCTCTCTTTATTTCTACTTTTTATTCTCTTCCTTCTTTGCGACTGTTAAAAATACTTCTGCTGAGTAATATATTCACTTTTGTACTGGGGTTTTTTTAAAAGGAATATGTAGGATTTTACTCTACACAAAGATAAAACATATTTATTTACATTTTATTTCTTTGGAAGATGGGAAGGAATTAATTCATAGTTAAAATACTCAAGCTAATTTTTTCGTTATTTTTCTACCGGATTTTTCGATAAAAAATAAATATGGAATGGTTAAGTTGTATTAGTTTGAATTTTATATATATATATATATATATATATATA
>CABFWO010003054.1:0-16175 GCA_902155825.1 Timema genevievae | reverse complement strand
ATATATATATATATATATATATATATATATATATATATATATATAATTTAATCAAAGTAATAGTATACCCTGAGTGATGGTTGAGTGGTCCAAGAAGTTAGACCCACGTTGCTTTTGCTCAAAGTTGGTGGCATAGGTCAAAGTTCGAATCACGGCCGATTGCACCCAGGAAGTAGTCTTTTTTTAAAGTTAGGATTTTTTTTTCAATCTAATAAATGGATTCATTTTATTTATTTGTGATATTTAACGTTCACATTCTGAAATGACTAATAGTATCAGCACACGAGAATCTCTCTGAGTGAGAGCGAAAGGACATACCAATTTTGCTGGTAGAGATATTTTCACATACCTTCCAGGTTTCTTATACATGCCATCATAGACTTGGGACCGACGGATTTACTTCTCCTCCGAAGGAAATTGTGCTACTGATTTGTATCGATCAATAAAAATCCGTCGACCCTGGCTGGGTTTGAATCCACGAACATTGTGTCCTAAGGCACACACTTTACCACAAGACCACCGATGTCTACAAATAAATGTAGATAGTAGCTATCCTTTGTTTATATTTTTACTTAAATTTATTTAAAAAAACTAATGTAACGTCTCTTTGCTCCGCCCCTCGTATATCATCGTCCCACAATATCTACCGATAAATGGAAGTTCCTAGATACGAATCTTTGATGGTACCTAGAGGACTATAAGGACTTTATTCATTATTTAAATAGGCTGTTCCTCTGAACGGGTTATTATACAGGCTTACAACATGTTTTAGGGAGCTATAATATTATATCCCAGGATTTGCCTGGACCAAATAATTAGCTATATTTCATTTCGCCATGTTATTATTCCTGCCATCAATTGTAGGTAAAGCTAGTTTGTAGACTGTGTGATAACAATAATGGAGTAACTCGCATCAGTGCTCACAATGATAACATCGTTAGTCTCGTCTATTAAGTTTGATGATAATGAATAGGTGTGAGTTAGAACCTGGCCCTAGTAGTATATTGAGGTGATTTTTCATAAATCGCTTACAACGCTCATACCCTTGGCCGAGTAGTAAGACGTGGAATATGATTTTTTTTAAACACAATGGTTTAAATAGTAGCCTGCGTCATATCTCATGGAAATGTATCGTTAAATATGATAATTAATTTGAATAACCAGTTAAGTTCCTGATAAGTGCTTTGTTCTCCCAGGGACCCTAGGATTAGTAGATATACGTTCTACCGAATGAGCGGCTCATATGCTAGACTCAGGCTACCATTAATGTAACCCTAAACCGTATCTGCCTGGGGCTCGATCGGGTGTCCTGTTATCATGGAAGGTAAGGATGATATGGAAGGCTTGTAATGTAATCGTCTGTATGCTCTAAGCACTTCTCGCAATATGACCGGTAATTACTTGGTTTCGTGTAACCGCCGCGTCGGTTCACTTTCTAACAAAGATTATATAAGTGCATGACCTACTAGCCAACTTAACTTCACACCAAGACTAGATATTTACTAATTGGACCCGAATATAGTATCGCCTGGAAACGAACTAGAGTGACTTAGATTAAAGTGTGTGATCAATCAAATATGTGTATGTAGGCTATATTACACATTGTGAGTGTACATTAATGGCGCTTGTGTTTGGTTTCACGTGCTATTGTAGTATTTTTCAAGCCCCTTTAGCGTGGAAAGAGGATAGGAAAACCAACCCCAGTGCATCCCGCTGAGATGTCACCGCTATCGGAAATCCAATAGTATGCTAACCTGACGCCTAAGGTCACGTGGCCACTAGTTTAGTGTCCCTAATTCTCATACAAAGTTTTCTTGTATGTGTACTAGGGTGAGTATCTAAATTGGAATACAGTACGATGGTAAGTTTAGATTAGAACATTAAAATAAAACAAAAAACCCGTCCATATATTGACACAAAATGACAAAATTATTTGTATTATTTTCATCAGCATGATACGATTTGTCAAAAGTGATAATTGCAGATCATGTGACTTGACTTAAGAATGTATTTAAGAAGCTTTGTGTAGCTGTCGGAAACCTACGTTCCAAAGTGCTTCCACTATATTTAAGTCTACGTTAATCCAGTCCTATTTATTGAAAGTGCCTCCCAAATAACATAAAATATCCATCATCAGCTATTCTTTCCCAACTTTCGCCCCAAACGCCTCTAAGTCCTCCCTGATATTTTTCTTAAAATGGTAAATATGCTTGTCAGGAAAAGGTAATTTCGTTGCCTTAGTTTGTTTACTCTGCGATTTCCCTTCCCTCTCTCCCTCTTCAAGACACCCACACTCATCTCCCTCCCTCCCTCCCCTCTCCAATACTTAGCCCTATCTCCTCGTCAGTTTACCTGCCTTGTAACATTGAAGTTAACCCTCTTGTTTCTACCTACTCCGAACAGATAAGTTATCTCTCTCGAAAATTTGTAAACGATGTAAACACGTCCCATTGAATCTAGGCGACGTGTGTTCATTTACTATGCAGATTTCGTCTCGCCTCGTTCGAGAATAGACGCAGGTTTCCGCGGCGTCATCCTACACATTCGAGCGTTTACCCACCCCCTTACTTACCCTTCTCCATAATTTTATAAACGTCATAGTCAAATCTCCCTTTGAACTTCAGGTCATCACATGTGTCCTTGGAGGGTGTTCTATCATTGATTAAAATTCCCGGACTAGAAGGGTGATAAACTCAAACCCTCCTTTTTAAAATTGTAACTAGGGACAGGATTTGGCCTATTTGCCTTTCATTTTCCTTGATTGTAAAACATAGGCATTTCATATATATATATATATATATTTCATGTTATTACGAGTACAATATGTTAATACAAATTACCCTCCTCCTTAAATAATTAATCACACATTGCGCTGAACGTACAAATTAAAACATATATATCCGCGTATATTAGGATTATATACTTTATTTCATAAATAGTTACTAAAAAATTCAACGCTTTATGGATTTAAGCTAAAATATTTATCAACAACTTTTGATAATATTGCAGTTCGATATATTAGCTTAATCGGTAGTGCGACTGCTTACTTAATTAAGGATTCAAGGCTCAATATGGCCGAAAGGTTTGTCACTGATTAAATTGGAGCTTCTTCTTTCACAGTGTTAAGTTAGAGACTGGGGGACTGAGGGTTCCGTCCGTTTCAGAATTAAGTTATTTTCTAAGAAGTATGTTGATATAATCACTCGATTCAGAAAGTGGACATTAAATATCCCAAATCAAATAGTTACATTACTGCAAGAGCGGTTTCTTCTTTCCCAGGCGGAAGTAATATTTGCTAGTAAATTAGGACTTCCGTTTAAACTACTACTCAAATGTCATAGATTTTATGACTCTGCAAACATCGCTCGCATCCTCTACGTAGCGCTGTCTAATCCTGCCTCCACCAAATTACATTTTAGTAATTTCCGTTAACCCTAGTGGAAATTCATTACTCTGTATCGCCGTTTTAAAAACTACTCCTGTATCAACCTTTTAGATAAATGTGATAGGTACACACATGGGCTGAAAAGCAGTAAAATGCTTAACACACACGAAAAAATAGGTAATTAAATAATTCTTAGGTTTGCTTTGTAATCCTCCACTTAGTTGTGTTTAAGTTTTAATTTGATAAAGTAGGGTTCAACTAGTTTTTTGTATAATTTCAGAATCCAGTTGAAATCAAAAATAACTTATTTAAGCAAGCTACTCGTCCTAACATTGCTTCATGAATGTTTGAATAGTCGGCTACATATATGTGCAATCATCATTTAAAATGTAGTTACAGTTTCACAATCTAACTAGCCCTCTTGTTAAATAAATTAATGGGAAATGCAAAAATCTATAATCGCACGTTTCGTACTTTTCACCGGACGTCCCGTGTTCGAAACCTGCCCTGTTCAATATACGCTTTGGTAATTCTCAATACGCGTGTTACTTAATCTTGGGTGCTAGACTTTATAGTCTTGCATTCGGTAGACAGGTAAAAATAAGTAGCATACCAAGGTATGATTAAATGAATACTAATATGAAATTAACATTATATATTTTATTAATCTGGATCTGTAATAATTAAACTAACGTGATAAGAATAATTATTACCTTTATATAGCTATGCTAAAAACAGAATTTGTGTGCCAGTCCTACATACATCCTGATGGACTACTAAATCAAGAGTTAGTGTTACTAAGGTGGGAGTCTAAGTAACCCGAGTAAAGAGCATTGATTCTCTAGTTTTTATAGCGAAACATTTTTTCGGTCAAAGTAAGTAGAATATTGCTCCAATAGAAACGTAAAGTTTAAATTTCTTCAACTGGTGATAAAAACAGTTCTTGAAAATCTATCAAGAGTCTCTCAGAATTCAATGACAACTTTTTTCTCTTAATTTAAAAAGTGTCTCTTCTCATCAAATGCTAATATGCTCATTACAGATATTCAAGAACTGTTAATATCACCATGTGAAGGAGAAATAGTGTACTTATTTTCTAAAAAAAAGTTTTGTTATAAAAAACACTACCCTTATCTTACGTCCCCTACACTCCCACCTTAAGCTACCTGCGTACTGTTGATTGCCATAAAAAGAGTTTGGGTAAATCCGTCACCTCCGTACTCTCTAAATACGACAAACGAGTGTCCTTCCAGGATTTCCTCGTGGGATTATATTTTAATCCCGTGGGTTTCCTGGAAGGTTGCACAAATAGTAAGACAGGCCTGGACAATTTATATTTTAAAAGAACGTGTCAAAGGCTGCATGCACTAGCGTAGCTGGGTGGATGGGGTGAGTTTTTTTAACGGCCTGTCAAGAGTATTTTTTATATCAGATTAATAAAACCTCAACTAAACACAATGTTCCTCTTTCGAAGTAGAAAATTATAAAATAATTCTAAAATAATTTACTTTGGGGAAAAGAACTTGGAGCTACTGCTAGTAAATATTTTACATTACAAATTATAATCAAAAGTTAGAGGTCGTCATGGAGTGGAGGTACTTGTTTTAGAAACTATAAATACCCTTATTTACGTAAATCGATCACTGTATATGGCCGCTTTTATGGGAGGGCTCCCGATGTTATAAAAAGAGGTTGTTGAGGTCTCTAAAAGAATTAGTTGACTTCAGAAATTTTTCGCTTGGTTACGACGAAAAATAATGGTAATAACCTGTAACTTTTATATTCTTGGATAAACATATCTTTAAAGAAGTAGTGTAAGCCCATGTTCAAGAATTTGTTACCCTATATTGGCCTAATTATTATATTCCCTTTATTCCACGACCTGACGGTAGCAGGATTGCAATGCTTGGCGAAATCGAAGGTACACACTCCTTTTTAATTTTTTTTTACATAGAATCACGATTTGCACATAACTTTTTTATGTATAGAATATACATATTTATACAAAATGATATTTTGTTGCCAAACTAGTTTTGTGTAAAATTTCTAACTTGACAATAAATTGAATTTTTTTAGGTCCGAGGGAAGTTTACTCCCAATTTTATGAAACAAATTTGTTAGCTCAACAAGAAATGATATTTTTTGTGATCGGACAAACATATAAATGTAAAAATAATACTTAATCTTTGAAATAGTGGTTCGTACACAAGAAGTCAGAAGATTCAAATGGTGTAAAATCACTTAAAAGCCGAGAGAAAGTTTCTAGTTCCTATTTTAAAACAAATGTTTATTACAATTAAATTATCAGGATGTTAGTAATGAACTTCAACAGAGTGTTATTCTGATAATAAACTAGGTTAACACAAAAAGATTGGGATCAATTAATTGGGAATTGTGTTTACGTACTTACATCCATACCACTTTATTTATTTTGACATTAAAACGAAGTTCTATAGAATCAAAATGGTATATATCTTAACATGCTGTTTAGGAAAATATTAATTATTTAATGGGTTGCAAGATAAATTAGATCAATACAAATAATCTTATTGACGCCCATCAGCAAGAACACACTGAGTGAGAATAGAGCACATCCAATTACTTTGAAGTGTAGTGTTAAGGATGTACAATACATCCATTAATAGGGTATTTTTGGCTTCAAATCATTGTATTGATGGCAACATTGGCTAGAGATGCATAATATTCCTCAATTCAGTCAAAAGCACGCTACACACGACTAAATTTGCTTCTTTCCCCCGTTACTTTTGGACAATTTTCCTTTTAATCACGTTCTTTCGTTAAAGCTTACAATCTATTTTTTACGTGATATTCAAGCGTTATGCCTTGTGATCGCCATGCTAATTCGATTATGTCGCACGAAAGGACTATGATTAAGGAAAAAATAATAATTAAGGAGAAGATTATACCAAAGTTTGGCAACTAGCAATCCGAGATATTGCTAAAATTAACTTGGTAACATCAGTTGAATCAGTTTCTTAATATCCCAAAATGAATATAATATTTTAATGCCTGCCTCCATTTTTCTTGATAGAAACAATCCATCAACAACAGTTCGAGCACAGTCCATATTTTTACAGTTTGGATTATATATCGTAATTAAGTTTTTAAAATCAAGGTTACTTAATAATTAACTATACGATGTACAAAACTAT
The DNA here is from genome assembly GCA_902155825.1 of Timema genevievae. Classification (NCBI taxonomy): domain Eukaryota; kingdom Metazoa; phylum Arthropoda; class Insecta; order Phasmatodea; family Timematidae; genus Timema; species Timema genevievae. The sequence continues at coordinate 9,617 of CABFWO010003054.1, read as the reverse complement.
CCTCCCCGTCCTCCTAACCCCATTTTTTCATAGTATACATGGGTATCAGATAAAATATGATTCACACTGATAGGCACGTGGATAAGGCTGTCATCATAGTTTAGTTTGGTTTATTGGTCACAGGGAGATCCAGGTTCAAATCCCGATCGATTTTATTGTGTTTTTTTATTAATTAGTTTTCACCCATCCTCCACGCTAATTTACGTACCGTTATCTAAACTCTATCTTCTTCATCCCTGCCTCGTTAGTGGAGAGCCTAGACAATTAATAAAATACAGTCATCTAGAACTATATATATATATACATACAGTAATATATGTTTTATTATATATATTTACTATGTATATAATGACCACAAGTGTAAATCCTCGATTGGTGATCGCTGCCCCCTTAATTTAACAATCTTATCATTAACGTTAAGGGAAAAAATATATTCAGAGGCCCAAACTCAAAATCTTGGCATACATTATAGTTGAGACGTGAAAGCACGCTAAGAAATAATCTTGGAAAGTAATTTTGGTTCGAATGGCTTTGCCGCCCCATATTTATAATCCTTTTAACTGCTTTCATATCCTCAAAGCATTTGTCTTCACCTTCGCTTACCTTTGAGTTTCAATAATCTTAATTTTATCTTATTTTCCGGGCTTTTGCAAATAACTCGTGAGGTTTTATTTTGTCAGTTTCGGAATAACGTACATCTTTGAACACTTTTTTTTACTGTGCACTACTCTGAAATTAGTGAAGATTAGGGTCCAGCCGGTAATATAAACCTGAATCCTCAACACAAATCTAATCCAATTACTCTTCTAGATAATATCCATTATTTCCACTTGGCCTCTGTGGGATCGTTTCAAAGAGGAGACTAATACTATTTTACTTGCGTTTGGAGTTATCAGCGCTACAAGCAAAGATGGTGACTAATGGAACCACTTCATTCACTCCACCCCGTCCCCGAAAAGGTAGGAACGAGTTAAAGAGCATAAAGTTCGTCTAGTAAGGTTGGCCAATGACGGCGAGATTATCCCAGCCGGGTTTACTAAGGATGTTTTATTTCCTAAATGGTTCCCTACTCTTCTTCCACACAAATGCTAGTACATTTCTTCTTAACTGCACTTACCTCATCAATTAAGCTGGATGGGAAAGGGAGATGTTGTGTTATAAAAAACAAATGCACTAGTTTTTATAATCAGTATGTTCAACAACAAAGTCACTACCGATTTAAGATCAGCGTTAGGGATTGGAAAGGTAACTTAGAGTAAATGTGCCCGCGTTAGCATGAAGAGGGTATTGGAAAACTCAAATTATAAATCATCTGGAAAACAATCCCCGATACATCTGACTTGTATCGACCACCTCAGGGCTCGATGTTCGTGGGTTCAAACTCAGTCGTGGTCGACGTGATTTTTCTTGAATGATAAAAATCCGTGGCACAACTTCCTTTGGAAGGTAAGTCAAGCCATCGGTTCCATGTCGATTGTGGCATGTAAAATAACTCTGGAAGGTATGTGAATATACCTTTCCCGACAAAATTGGTAGGAGCTTTAGCTTTCGCTCATAGAAACTCTCATGTGCTGATAAAATCAGTCAGTTCAGAAAGAGCAAGTCAAAAAACTCAAATAAATAGAAAATAAATAAAAATGTTAGGACTAAGGTTGTCTTGTTTGAATATTTTAATCCTAGTATCTGCTTTCGTCCCAAATTAATAATTGATAGGAAAGGAGAACAGTGTTAGTTTTATAGTCATGTTAAAAAAATCTAGATATTTTGTAAGAGTTTGCTTTTAAATGTCTTTATTGTTTCCTAAAATCCTTTTTTTTTTACCCAAGTGAAAGATAGAAAATCCGGAGATAGCCTTGTTACAGTTTTTTTTTTAACTTTTGAAAACAATCTTTGCTGGGCTGGTTTCTCATTCGTGGATCCCTCTCTGAATGTCAGTGTAGGGCAGGGAGGTGGTTGAATGGATTCCTCACCCCTTTCCACGGCTTTGGTCGGGAAGAACACAGCGTTCATTAGCAGTCAAAAGGTGCGGATGTGCAATATACTAAATTTCATTGTTTTAGTTTGTACACAAAAACTTTTTTTGTCAAAATAAATCAAATACTACTCTAGTAGAAACATAGAGTTTAATTTTCTTCACACGGTGATATTTGAATATCTGTCATGGGTTTCCTGGAATGTTATAACAACTTTTTCTCTTCATTTCAAAAGTTTGTCGTCTAATGCCGCTATGCTCAATACAGATATTCAAGAAATGTTTATAGCACCATGTGAAGAAAATTAAACTCTGTTTGCAGTGGAGAAATATTTGATTTATTTTGACCCAAAAATATAATTCTATAAAAACTGCAAAAACACTGACCCCAACATCACTACCTTAACAGACTAAAGGTAGTTTTACAGAAGCGTGAAAGGAATTCAGCCTATAATGAGTGGGTTTACACATTACTATAATAATATTATAAAGTAAGAAAAGATTTATAAATGAATCTGAATGAATAAATCTGAGATTTCTTTAGTTAAAAGAAGCTTCTGGAAAGAATATACAATTTCTTGGCACATGATATAAAATAATTTATGAGTGACAATCAGACAAGTGACACACGAACGCAGACTATATTTAAGTTCACATGCCGAGTTAGTGGGAAGAGTGGAGTGCTTGNGGGGGGGGGGAACATAAGTTAGGTCCCGTAGTTTTAGATTCTTATAACAAAAACGTTCGACTAACATAAATAAAATACTGTTTCAGTACATACATTTAGTTTAATTTTCTGCACAAATGTTTCTCCAAATTTCTTGAATATTTATAATAGTCATCGCTAAATTCTACCAGACCTTTTTTTCTTCATTCAAAAAGTTAATGTTTAAATGCCACCATGCGAATGACAAATATTCATAAACTTTTGGGACTAGACTTATTCTCTGTAGAAAACTAAACTAAACGTTTCTACTGAATCGATATTGTATTTATTTTATTCAAATAAGATTTTTTTGCTATGAAAACTATAAAACTCGGGTGTCTTTCCGCCCCACATTAAGTCTGTGTTATCACAAGTGGGACCAAGTCGAATCTCCCCACATTTCTGGTCAAAGTTTGGAGTTCAAACCACTTTACCCCAACCTGGTTGGTTATTTTTTTTAAAAAAACTTAAGTAACTTAATAGCCATCTCGAAACTTGGGATCTTGCCTAACCACAGCAACAAAACTTTGTACAGCGGTTACGTGTTGTTTTTTGTTAGGGTTTTTTTTTTTTTTGCGGAAGGGGAGGGAGTGGGGTCGGGGAGGTGGCTGTGATCTTTGATAGAGGGGTGAGAGGGGCATAAGCCTATGTCTGTTCAGTAAGTTGTAGTTTAATGGCGCTTTCTCTCTCAGTAGGGGCTCTCCCCTCCTCCCCCGAGCCTGTACTTCCTCCATTAGATGAGCCCCTACAGCCCCCCCTCACCCCTTTTCTGTATTCTTGCAGCAGTTTCCGGAGATTACACAACTCTTGATGGCGAGGGGGGGCTGACCTAATGGATGGACTTCCTCCTATTTCAAGCTCCCTAAAAACCTCCCGTGGAGGAACGAGAAAGGGAATAGTCTTTCTCTCTTTCTCTCTGTGCACGTTGCTCTTCTTTCCTCTGTGTAGGATACTCACCCGTGTTGAGGGGTTATGTCCTGTTTTAGACTCGCAATGTGTCTAAATGCATCTTAACAATTTGCTTGGATCTCCTTTCAACTTGAGGTGTGCTCTCCATTTACACTGAATGGGAATAGTCTTACCTTGATAGGTTGCAATATGGCCCTTTCTTATGGCTGTGGCACAGTGAAACGAAAAAAGGTAAGCTTGTTATCTTTCAGGGTGAACGAAGTTTAAAATATTGGCGTTAGGATTGAATATTTAGATTCTTTAGACCAATTACATTAACAAATCTCTTTTAAACTACCTCAGGTAAATCTAGAACACACACCAATTATAGTTTTTAAGACTCTGATGGGAATCGAACGTGACACTGACTAAAGGAAGGTACCGGGCCTTACGTTTTAATTTGGGTAATTTAATGGATCAAATCCATCAGGTAAGGCTGAAAAGGGCATTTTATATCAAATAAACCCACGTGAGCTTGGTGAAGGCGGGCAGGGGAGTAAATGTCAGTGGTAAATTCTAATTGAAAACCAACCCCAGCACATCGGCCAAGACTCTAAACTCGACCTCCCACGTCATTGGTAATCCGGGCAAATGTGATCCTAACGTCTTATATAACGTGGCCACCGGTTAGAGTACTACTAAACGTAATGTTATTCAAAAGCGCTACCGCCAAAATTTAGATTTTATTAACTGAAACACACAAGTATTGCACAAAATAAAAAAATACTCATGTTTTGGTTAATATCAATTTAGTTTTTCTACAGTTAATTTGTAATTGCACAAGAGTATTTATTAAATAGACCCGCTTCAATGGCCGCGTGGTCTAACGCGCTACTCTCGTGTAGGATTAGACTGCTGACGATGGGGAGATTGGGGTTCAATCCCGGTCGGGTGCACTGAGGGAGGTTTTCCCTAAATGGCTTTCCACTCAACCTTCACGCAAATGCGAGTGCATTTCCTCTAAATTAAACCTTCCTAATCCCTAACCCATTATTGCAACTAGTACATAGGTGTATAACCCAAACGGGTAGTAATACGCGGTGCTTATAAAAGGAATATTTATTTTAAGCACGCACCTCTACAAAGGGTTTTCATAACTCATATCTCATGAACATAAGGACGTTTCATACCTATAGTATTGCAAAATATAGGTTATGTGTCAAAGGTTGCCACCCTCTTAAAAAGGTTGGTAAACACTGGTTTAACCCATCACCAACCTAACCTCACGTCGCACATCATTATTATACTGGGGTCAGATTTTCCTATATTCGTCTAGTTTTGACATCTTGTCTCAGTCGGTACACGTCTGCCCCTCAAATTGATGGTACCGGGTTCAATTCTCGGGATAACTTAAAAATATATTATTGATTAAATTGGAGCTTCCCCTTTTGCATTGCTGAATTAACGTTCTGGTGGTAGGTAGTCTGGCTACTCGATGTTGTGTCTGTCGTAGAACTAGGTTAGTCTGTATATCATGTGGTTACATCAGTCGGTTCAGAAAGTGCAAGTTGAATTTCTCAAATTAAATGAATAATAGCGAGAAACATTCTCGCTTCCTTAATCCGTGAGGGGACAACTCTGCCTGCCAGCCCGGTAAGAAAGGGCGACCCGTGATGCCTTATTATTATGTTTTTTGTGGCCCACAAAGTTTTTTGGAAAATCAGTATACTCTACTAAAAAATTATGCTTTTAGCCGATAAACGGTAAGTTTTGACTTGCGTTTTAAAAACCCATGAAAGCTCCAACTCATGTTCATTCAGTAATAAACTTAATTGCGCTCTATTTTTATACTAACTTGTGTAACCGCGTGAGTCCTATTTCGTTCCACCCTTCTGCTAAACTCAATAGACTCTCCCGGCAGTTGTGCTGACCTTGACTCCCAGTTACATGCTTCTGTTATTTTACAGACTTTACAAGTGCTACGTCTTACGAGATACGTGTTTTCTTTTAAAATCGGTGATGTGCGTCCATGATTATCAACTACGAACAATAACGGGAGGCTACAGTGTATGGTATGTATCCAAGTCGTGTCATTGTCTAAATAAAATAACATGAAAAGACAATATTCAACAATGCATGACGAAAAGTATAAAGCATACAAAGGAGAATCTCGAAATTTCTTAATCATGGACTTAAGGAAAAAACTTAAACGGCAAACAGAAATGTTTAGAAAAATATCACAAACCAAAATATCTGTTGTGTGTGCTTCTCACGCAGTTTCTCTGGAACTTGCGAAAGCAAAGAAACCTGTTATTGATGGCAGAATAGTAAAACAAAAAAGTGTTGTTGAAATGTTGAAGGTGTTTGGGAGTGCTAACAAAGCTGAGAAATTTGAATTAGCCTCTCTTTCCAACCAAACTATACAAAGAAGGCTTGCTGATATGGGGGAAAAAAATCATTTCTTGGCTTGGTTGATAAAGTACCTATTTCTCGCTTTCTCTTGACGAAAGTAATGATCAGACAGATGTGGGTCAACTATTGATATCCATACGTTTTACTCAAGAAGATTTTTCCATCAAAGAGGAATTATTTGAGACATGCTCTTCATGAAACCATAAAAGGAAAGGACATCTACGATGCCGTGATAAACACATTTGATAAAACTGGAGGTTTTGATAAATGTTTAGTAATTGTGACAGATAGTGCACCAGCGATGGTAGAAGAAGAGTATGGATTGATTGGGTCTTCTAGGCAAAATGCAGCAAACTGTCTGACAATTTCTTGTGTTACTCACCAAGAAGCTCTGTTTGGGAAATCAGTTAAACAAAATTACATTATCATAATGTAATGGTTAAAAATGTTATTTGTTTATTACTGAAGTCAATTATCTTGAATTTTACGTTTTGGAAGAAAGAATTTGATTATTATGAGCATGTAAGTACAGTGGACTTTCGATTTTCCGGGATAGTGTAGGGGGAGCACTTATAATAGAATTTACGGATAATATAAATAATCCCCATCTGTTTACCAACGTCATTCAAAATTTGCCGCCCTTTGTTTCTACCAATTTATGTGAAAAGGGATTTTCCACAGTGGTAAATATTAAAACGATGCAGCGAAATCGACTCCTGCATGCGAATAGCATTAAGTAATACATTCGAAACAAGAATAGAAAAATTAGTGTAAAGTGTTCAACAACAGAGATTCCATTAAAATATACATTTAAGTAAGTTAATTTCTGGTTTTTTATTTGTTTGTTATTATAATCATTAAATAAAACCACTATTTTATCTTAATGAATAATATGTTAGTAAAAACTAGGGGGCCGCGAGTAATAAAAGGTCAGGCAATAACCGCTGTTTTACACTTTGTCTTCTTTCCCTTATCCCCCCCTCTCTTCTAGCTCCGCTATCGGTATTATCATAAGAGAAGAATCTTATTATAATAGTAAAAGCAAATTACCCTAAAAGGGGCTGAAACCCAAAGTTTTGCTAATACGGGAATAAATGATTCAAACACTTTGATATACTCTAAAAATGCAATAAATGTCAGGGAAACATTTCACCTTCAATTTGTGACTCTAATTTTTGGGCCATGTGCATTAAACTATTTTACTACCGATAAAATATTTATAGCTTGAAACTCCATTTTATAGACGATCAAACTTGGCCCGCTCCATTCGTATATGCGCACTGAGAGCACCTATAAGAGAAGTACATACCTAAGTGACGTTCATTAAATACGTAAAGCTGATAAGAGTGTAAGGGGTGAGTCAGGTCTAACCTGGCAAGGAAAGAGGTGGGGAAGTTGGTAGGGTTACCATTCACCTGATTAAACATGCACAGGCTTATAACCCGAACGGGTAGTAAGACGCGGTGCTAAAAAAATAACATGCACAGCTGTCTTCATCCGTTGAGCTAATCAGATTTTCTACAGACACATTATTAAATTTACTGCAATAAATTACATTTAGGGCTAGGTCTCATTTTACTCCCCCCTTAAATAAGCTAATAGAAGAAATTTAGCTATTACTATTATTATTATTATTATTATTATTATTATTATTATTATTATTATTATTATTATTATTATTAGCACCGCGTCTTACTACCCGTTCGGGTTATACGCACTTACGCTAATGTGTAATGGTAGGGTGATTGTGAGATGAAATGGAGGACCTACAGTTTAACGTGGAACCCGAACCACGGTGGAGGCCTGGCATTCCACACATTCACAAGTCGTGATTAATACACATCTTGTCAGAGGTGAAGGAAGGGTTTGGGAATCAGATAAATCTGTGCCGGAACCAAGGATTGAACCCCAGACCCCCAGCACAGAAGTCTGACACCTTACCCCTAGACCACCAAGTCACCAAATTTAGCTATTAACAAATACATTCGTTTACATACTGGCGTTACATCTGATAGAACGTTTGGGAGGGTAGGGCACTCCGTTAAGACATGACATTTTGGGCCCGTTGACCAAACTTTTTGTTCATATAGTTTGATTTTATGGTGACAGGAAGGTCAACGCTTGAATCCCTGTCAGGTGTAGACCCTACTGAGGTTGGTTTTCCTTAAATAGTCTCCCATTCTCCCTCTATCAAAATGTGTGTAAATTTACTCTAAATTATGATTTTCTCCCGTCTACCTTACTAGATTAATTAAGATGCGTATGATCCAGACGGTTATTTATACACGGTGAAAAAGGTAACTATAAAATTGCACTGTTAGGTGACGTCATATGGGAGAAACGGTGGAATGAGGTATCTCTTAGTTTCGTGTCAGGTAATTTATTATCGCCCCCTATAGAGAAACTGAAGATAACTTATAAAACCCACTTCGATGACCGCATGATCTAAGTCAGTGGTCGGTAGTATTTTTGGGCCCCGATAGTCTTATAAACGTATCAAAGGTCTCACGATTACCCATCGTTTCCTCCGTTCTTCTTTGGATTATTTTTCTTGTCCATATATCTTGTATTCATGCTTTTTTTTTATCAAAACGTCTTGTTACCTGTTCAGGTTATACGCATATATAATTACTCTAATGGGGTAGGAATGAGGAAGGGAGTATTTTAGAAGGGATATACCCGCATCTGTATGGAAGGAGAATGATAACAATTTAGGGAAAAAAATCCCTCAATAGACCCGGCCGGAATTCGAACCCCTACCTCTCCGTCATCAGCACGCCAGTCTAACATGAAAATGACGCCTTAGCCAATTTGATCACCGCAGCGGGTATTTATTCCTTAAATTCATCATTTACTCAAATACTTAGGTCTCCACCTTTATATAAAAATAATGAACTGTCCCCCCCTCCCATCTACACCTAAAACGTGGGCCTATCCTCTGTCAAGATGAGCTATGGCCGAGAATATGGGGGAGGTGAATGTGTATGCCTGTGAGGTTTCATGATTGACAAATACTTGATTTTTAAGGTTTTTATTAGTTTTTCTATCTCTCGTACAAATGTGATGTTGATATTGATAGAAGGATGAACGAACCTTAAGAATATTCGGAAACTTGTTATAAAACGAGGTGTTGCTAGAAATAACCAATGGCCTGTCTGACTCCTAGGTGGTCCCTACATGGTTTCCGAACGTCGGTACCCTGGGCTCGAGCGGTAGCCCTCTACCACAAATACTGACGAAACGGCGTCCTAGCCCGTGTAGTCCCCGAATCGGGCAGAGTGACCCTTAGATTGTGATGTTTATTAGTCAGCCACGATGGTGGATACACTACTTTTTATCCTGCCCCCTGTCCTGGTTTCTACCTACGGAATTCTGACAAGGTTTGCATGGTCAGCGCCTCTATTATATTTGTTTACAGGCTAATCACGACAACCTGCAACACTCGTTTTGTCATTCACAATCTATAACACACAATATTATACAAACACGCCTTCCAATTTAGGCTGTGGGGTTACAGAATGTACATTTTCATATTAAACTAGCGGACCCGACTGACGTTGTCCTGCCCGAACGTTGGCTTTTAGTTTGGGTGGCATAATTGATTTCGATAATAAAACAAATACTATGTGATCATCACAA
>CABFWO010003053.1:56684-90501 GCA_902155825.1 Timema genevievae | reverse complement strand
TAGATGTGTATAAATGTTTGGTTTAAGGTCCAAGCATAGTATTTAGTTCTTGGATCGTCGTGTCTGTATGAAGAGTGTACATATTTTGGCCACACCAACTGTACACGTAACGAGTGTTGAGGATTCGTGCACGTGGTCTCCACCACAAAACTCACCCAAACTCACATAACCTACAAGAGATGGGGGAGGGGGGCTAAGAGTTCAAACATACACCAGTCACAAACGTTTGCCCTTTTAAGCTGTGGCCACAAGAAACGGATCGGTTAAATAGAACGTCTAGGCAGTGCTGAAAGGGGTTACTGTAACGAAAAAATAAAATTCATATATAAATCTTGAAAATCAATATTTAAGAAGCACGGATAACGTATCAGCCAAGACTATAAATGTACATAGTTCATTTTTATCCTGACTGAGGTAGGGAAGGAAAACCTCACACCCCTTTAATAGATGAGCGAACACGTCTAAGAATGAAGACATTTACTTACAGACGGACTATATTCTCTCGGGAATAACAACGGAAAGAGACTTTTTGCGTGCGGTAAAGTTTATAAAGTTAAACACTTTCTTGTTGGCACCAGTTTATTTATTGCTCAACCACCAACGATCTTTCCTAAGGGCACTCATTTTCTTTTTTAAAAGTCATGAGCTAAAGGTTTTTTTTAAGTTATTTAGCTACGTAATTTTTAGCAAACAGAAAGAAAAAGTTTCTTGTAAATTCTTCAAAAATGTTTTCAAACTATAAACATAATGTGTACACACCCATACATACACACATTCATTGTCTCGGAAAGAAACATGAAACAAAAATTCTTGCCCAAAACAAATTTTGAAACTTTCTAACGAACGGCTTTTAATATAAAAATTGTGTGTGGCTTGAACTAAAATAAAAAAATAAACTCCTCCACGAATCAAACAGAGAACCATTCGCTTTATCAGTTCATAACGGAACCTAAGTAAGTCATATATTGATAAACAAAGATATAGTGTGTTTTTGTTAGATGGTTCCTCACTCCTCTTCCTCGCGAATGCGGGTATATTCCTGAACATGTAATATGAGTGAGTTGAAATAAATCACACACACAAATAAACGCTACCTCATACCAAAGAAATTGAAATATGGTTGGAATGAATGTATAAATCAATTTTATCTATATAGAGTTATATTCTGAAAATTGAAAAATAACACTGGACACGGGAATCGTACCTGGGACCTTTGACTTAGTACTTCAATGTTCTAACCACTGAGCTATCCAGGAATAGCCCCATGGCCAAGGTCATTCTTCACTCATACTTTAAGGCAGAGTCTATGATGGACGTGTGGAAATCATCTTCTACTAATGTGTGATTTATTAAGATCACGAGCTAACTATCAGATATCACAGCCACCTTCGACTCGGTAGTTGGCTTATTGCAGCCACTTGTACAATTATTATAATTGAAAGGGATCGCATATTTAAGAATCAAATTGCCAAAGATATTTGATTCTTATCTATAGTTGATACATTAATTAAATGAAAATAATTGTTTATATGTAACCAAATTATGAGAATGTTACATCAAAACAGTACTAAGGTTGGTTCTAAGTGACCCTTTAGACACGCATGGGTTTTAATTTAATTTTTGTATCACTGTGAAAAGCGTTATTGAAGTGTTTAAAGCAGTACTCTCTAATCAGGGATTCGAATCAAAATGTTTATCAAGTTCAGTTCTTATCCCAGTTCATCCAATAAACATTTAAAAATCATGTTATGGTTTCAGTTTGATTTAAAAAAAGCTCATGTTTCTTTAAATTTGTATTCAATAATGTGTTTACCATTAGGCCCTATAGACATCGTTAATGGAAAAATACATTAAAATTTAATATACAACAATATATATGAATGAATAAAATAACTGGTTTCAAACAAATGCAGAAAACAACAAAAGCAACAATTATTAAAATTTAAATAAAACGTAACGAATAAAAAGTGGAAGAAGAGAACCACTGAAGATATTTTTCCCGACAGCTTTCAACACACCCCTGGCATTTCATCTAAAGTTTTATTCGCACCTAGCAGACACCATGAGAATTGTTTTTAAGAATTCACACCTTGTCTTGAAGCCAAAGTTTCCCTGGAACTTGAATAAAACTTTCCCTCAAACATTCACTGGGCAACATTTAGATCTCACTCCTGCACCGACGTCACTACTCCAGTTTCCCTAAAATACTGTTTAAAAAAACGCTAGAGTTAAAACTTTATTTGCTTGGATAAAAACAAGGCAAGGACATGTCACGTGACTTGCATCAAGCTACCACAAAACAAATATGATAAAATAGAAAGACAACAAATACAAGCAACTAAACAAGATTTGTTTTTTTTATTGACAGTATACAAAATGTTATTTAATTAAGGAAAAACTAATATTCAAAAATGTATAACAGATATTAGAATTATATTTTTAAAATTAGTTGTAAATATATGAACTAACATACATATGTTTAATAATGTTGAATTATCTTCCGTAAAAGGTAGTCGGATGCAGTGCACATAAAGCGGGCCTTACACGATCAATAATATTGACAATATCAGTATTGACAATACAGCCGTCAATCCTCGTGCCAACCAGTCTCAAACTTCCCCTATTTACACGATCAATATTATTGACAATACTTTTGTCAATAAATTTGCACTGTAATTCTCTTTCTGCGTACAAGCAGGGTGAATCTGTGTGGTTTTATTCGGTTATTTCTGGGTTTTGTCCTCCCAAAACATGGATAATCGCACAAAAGGTTGCATAGCTATTATTTTGGCGCTTGGAACTACTCGTCGAGTGAAACGCAAACGCTGGATGAAGGAATGGTTGAAGAAAAGATTAAGAATATTATCATCTAGTTTTGTTGAAGGAAATTAGCCTCAGCGATGTTGAAGATTTCAAGAACTACTTTCGAATGGAGGAAAGTACCTTTAAAAAACTTATACAGATAGTTGAACCGTTTTTGAAATGGGAGGACACAAATATGAGAGAAAGTATAACTGTTAAGGAAAGATTAGCCTTAACCCTGAGATACTTGGCCACTGGAAGAAATTTTGAAGACTTGAAGTTCTTAGACTGTTTTTTTTTTCACATCCTCCCTCTTGTTGGCCCCCAGATTTATTCTCATTAAAATGGGTATGAGGAGATCAAGAGCCGAATTTCTTGATGCCTTCTTCGAATATAATGGGTTGGTCGGATTCCACAGCTCCGGGGAAAGCTCATATTGTTCGATGAAGTGGCAAAGGGCATCTTCTTCCTCACGGGAACCGGGTGAGCCAACAATATCTTCATCGTTCCCAAGGACTAAGTCGTTTGTAATGGGGTCGGTCATTGTCACCTTCACAGGAGCGCGACTTGAACTGAACTGAGTATTGATGGAAATATTGACGCTCGCCCCTATATGGTCAATAATATTGACAATATCCCCTCCACTTTCCAGTATTGATGCCCGAAAAACAGAAAATCCGGATTTCCTTCAATACTCCATCAATATCGACCGTCAATCCAGTTTTTCACCTTACACGGTCAATATTATTGACAATATGATAAGGTATTGTCAATATTATTGATCGTGTAAGGCCCGCTTAAGAAAACAGTGAATCAAGTCTCAAAATGTTTAAAAAGTATATTAGATATTTCCTAATGTTAATGAAATATTATTGTCAAGCTCTCACAGGTGTTGCCTACGGTAGTTTTTCCTAGCTAATAGTACCTATTGTAAATATATTATATATGTATATTCTCCCCCTAATTCCATGTTGTATTGACTTATTCCAGTCCTTCAGGTGTTCACACTTGTTTAGTGTCAATACAGTGAATGGAGGGGACTTTGTCCAAACATCATGGAGGCAAGTAACAAACTTTTAAATTATCTTAAGTACATGTTACTTTGTATAACTCGAACTTCTTCCAAACATCAAATGTTACATATATGATATATAGAGCAGTGGTTCCCATCTGTTTTGAATACAATAACCCTTTGTGACCTTAACATAAAAAATTGGGGAGGTGCTAATATTAAGCAATGACCTTTTGACAACGTTAAACTAAAAAAGATTACAAGCCAGTGTTATTAGCTCAGGAACTGTTGCTAATGTTTTCAGCTGAAATTACACATCCTTTTTTTATCAACGAATACATTTAATTTTTTTATTTAAAAGCGAATTAACAATAACACTAACAACGTCGTTGTTGTTTACCTTTATCTTGAAATTTCCTGAAAAATATAATAGTACCAACCATTTAAATTAGAATACAAGTTTATTTAATTCTCCCCACAAGTCAGGTTTTTATTTACCTCAAATAAAGGTATCTACGAGCGACAAGCCGAAAGGTCACGTGGAGGTTTCATTCCATGTTTTAAACGAACAGGTCACCTTTAGTTGCTATTTGGTCACAAACGAGCGACTCTCGACCGAAACTGTGGTCGCACATAAATCCCCGCGACACATCGATTTGTTGCGGTAGTAGCCGATACAGGAGTATTTATGGGTAGTCGGAGGGGTTCACCTAATGAAGACGAAGCCTCGTGGCCTCCTCACCCGGGAGAGACTCGAGCCTCATCGAACGCCCGATCTGAGAGAGCCTCGCGCTTACCCTTCTAAAATATTGATCGGTAGCGCGACTAGACGATGGACATCAACGTTAGCCATGGCCTGGATTCAAACAAGAGGTGAGTCAAGTTACAACCCCCCCACAAGAGTGAGGTAGAGAATTATCACATTAAGACAGTTTTAGAGAGTAGTTTATCAGCCCAAACATTTAAAAACAAAGTTACAAGCTGGCAAGGAACGTATTAAAGCTAAAGTGGATAATTTACCATCTCAGACAAAAGAGGAGCATAACCCGAAAGGGGAAGGGGAAATGTTATACATAATACAGCGATAGAGAGTATTGAGTGTGGGCCTTTCTTTCAAATGTATTAAACATGACAACAATACAACCCACGCCACAGTCAGATTTATATTAGTTTGATATAAAATAGAATAGCCTATTGACGTTTGAAAAAATAGATTGTACTATCCAATCTAGCCAACAACTAGAGATACAAAGTTTAATATATTGTCTACGTGTTTAGTTGAAATTCTATATAAGCGCCTTATGGAGAGTTCTGATGCAAGTAGTCTGCTAATCTTACAAAGAACGTTGCATTTGCATATATTTAACTTTTCTTTAAATATTCAGGATATATTTGATGAGTCACAGTTGGTAAAATTTACTATCGTATTGTAATATAATTTCAATATGTTTAAAATAAAACTACCCTTGAGTAAGTTTTCTAAGAAAAAGAAACATATCGACTTGTTTTTCATTAAAAATACTTTGCTTATAAAATTTTTAAACAACAATGTTCAAACAAGGTATTCTTAACCTAAAATTTTCAAAACTCAGTTATTAGTAAACTGATATTGAATTAATAGTTTCAAGAAAAACCAATATCTAAAGTAACGTATATTGTATAAACCTTTCATTCGAGCCTTATTTTTAATAAAATTATTTTTAATATGTCATCTGTATATTTTTCCCAGAAAAATACGTATACAGGGATGATACACATTATGAACCAAATTTGCAACCTCCTTCCCTCCTTCCTTACCCTAAATAAATAGAAGGTGCAAAATGTAACAAACAAACAAATTAATCAGTGTGAGGCACATGAGTCAAACAGAGTGAAAATGGTCTGAGAACAAATGAATGCTACTCAGCGACTCGCAACCCACCTGGTTGAGGAAATTAGGCAAGGAAATCTCCCGTGATTATCAGGTTATAGTAGAAGTGATGCACTATTTTGGCTTAGAATGTGCATAACTAGGAAAAGACAGGGATACCAAAGTTAGAGTAAAAGATAAATGTGATGTTGCAATTTAATTTAAAGCATTAGTTACTGTTACAGCAAATAATAATATTTTAGATCCTTCATCCAAGAAAAGTGATAATTAAATATACACAAAAATTGATATGATCTAGGAAAAACCTTAAGTACGCCTAAGCTTATATTTAAGTGTTATTTTAAACTTTAATCGATATTCTTCATGGTAGCTTTATAAACTATGCATCAAGAGTTAGCTTAATAAATTTAAAGTTTTCTTCACACACAAATTTGGAGGCTATAAATATTATCAATACGCTAAACCAATATTAGTCCCAAATAAATTAGTTTCCCGGGTGCCAACAACAATAACTGGTAAAAATAATCAAAGAATTACATCCTACTACTTTGAGAAAAGACCAGGGTTAACACAAACTCAAGATGTATTCCTAAACTTTAAAATAAACCAAGATATATGTGCAAGACACCTTCAAAATAAACATATATGTGCCTCAACAAATCTCAAACATAACGAGAACTATTTAATAGTTTTCAAAACTTTCGGGAACTTACTTTGACAAAAGAATATTAAGTTAAGAGCCTGAGCGGCAAATAATAAGTGCATAATGGCCTAACTCAAATAATATGACTAACAGCATTATATAATTAGCAAACATTTAAATTTTAATTTGATTAATCGAAAACAAATCTTGTATTATAGTAAGGTTCGTACTGAAGTTCTAGAAGTCTATTTCCATATTAGAGTATTTGCTAACTTATTTTCCTTCCAAGGCTATCAATCAATCATGAAAATGAAATTTTAGAAGTACATTTCCATTTTAGAGTATTTGGAAAAATATTCTCAAACAAGCAACATGAAAGTTTTAAGAGTATATTTCAACTTTAGAATTTTTGGCATAATATTCTCCTTAAATATAATCAAAGAACAAAGTGAAAGTTTAATTGTCTATTTCCATATTAGAGTTTTTGGAAAAATATTATTATTAAATATAATAATCAAACAACCAAGTGACGGTTTAGTAGTCAATTTCCACAACAGAGTATTTGGAAAAATATTATCCTATCCTATTAAGTCTTCTAACAAAGCATCTTAACAAAAAGTGATATTTAAAATTTTGAGTAATACGTTCAAAAATAATTTTTAAAAATATAAATATAAGTTTAATAATTATTTTCAAGCCAAAACGGAACTTATACTACATTCACGGTAGGAATTACTCTCTGAAATGTCTTTTTTCTACCAATATCCTACTATATAATAGCTTTCTGGTAGGGAAGAAGGCCTTTCAGGAAACAATTTCTATGGTGAACAGATTTTAGCTTACATTCTCTCAATGGCATGTATATCGATGCTACCCACCTAGTTCAAACCGAACAAGTCCCAAGAGTGCTCTTCACTTGGCCGAATGACACTTTATATGCTATCCTCAGAGAGCGGGAGTTTAGGAATCACGTGGGGGGAACACACGCACTGGATGAATGGAGAACATTGGAGAAGCCACATAGACGATTCTCGAAGTATCTTCATCTCTGTGGAACCTTTTTCCTGGTTCCACCTATGCTAGCACCTACTGGTGGTGAGTCTTGGGAACGCAGTCGCAAAGCTTATTTTGAAACTCAGAGTGTTGACGTGTGTATGTGTGGGACCGGCGGTGTTGGGAGTGTTGCGTAGCTGGTCAAATAGGGCGATGATGGTGAGAAGATAACTCTGCTATGTAGTATATTCCTTTGGACCGAAGAACGACGATACAAAATGATAAAGCTATTTCCACTAAAATATTGAATTTTCAACATTCGTTCATCATCAAACTAAACTATCCTTAGGGTCAAAATAAAAAATAAAAGTCACGATATATAACATATAATTATCAAGTATGAACCAAATATATCAAACCATTTCGGATCAAGGCCAAGGGCTTTTTGCACTTTAACTTCATTAAAAAGGGATTTAGGGATCTAAATGTCAAAAAAGAGACTTTAATGGACCAACTTTAAAAAAGGAAACTTTCAGGGGCTTAGAGACCACTCCTAAAAGCCCTGGATTGGCGGACAAGCGGACGCACAGACATACAGACAGACAGATTCAAATAATTTTAAAATCAACTTTTTCGGGTTTTTGATCACATAAAATACTAGGATTCATCATAATTTTAAGGTAAACATGTTTGAAGATTACAATACTCTATATTTATATGAGTGAATATTGATCTTGAGCAAGGGACGATCCCTGGATAGCTCAGTGGTAGAGCATGAGTGAAGAATGACCCTGGGCACTTTGCTCTCTCTCATTTTTATTCGAGAGAAGAAAAATTTCAGATTTTAACATAACTTTTTAAAGCAACTCAAAGTTGCATTCATCAGAGAGAAGTAAAACAACTATTCATTTAAGGATTTGTTTTAAAACAATTGTAAAGGGGGAAGTTTACTATCTAAAGTTATATTTAGATTGGAATATTTTGCTTATAACCACCAAAGTTATTCAAACAGTTTTCACATATTCATACGTCAAGTCATGCTAATTGTTTGAGAGACATTATCAATACCTGTAAACTAACACTAATAACATAATAAAATATTATTAATATTTACCGCAAAAGACAATTTTCCAAGCTTTACTTCTTGTAAGAATCCTTCTTAGACAGTCATTTATGAGCCACCTAAGAGTACTCGCCCAAATATAATACATTCACGACCTTAGTTTACTTGGATGACCGCTCAAAAAGTTACTAGAAATAATCCCAAATACATCCCTACACCAACAGCTGATATCTGTCACTTTGGATAACTGTAATTAAAACGTATGGTAATGTATGAATGTGACAGTTAACTAAAGTAAATTATGCCAATATTATTTATATATTTATTTTATATCGTGCACAATGCTTAGGATTGTTTTAAACTTAAAAAAAATATTATTCACAGAACTTTCACGATATGGCGACCGACGAATTTAAACCATGTTATTGTAAGTGACGGAAACAAATTACTTAGGATGATGCACCCACTCAGTGGATAAAAAAATATTTTATTCAGTTAAATATATTTTAAAATACGATAAAATAATCATAAAATAATGTATTGTGTGTAGAAAAAATTATAAGTATTTTCTTTTTTCCAAGTTAAGCGTATAACCCGAACGGGTAGTAAGACACACTGCTAAATATTATTATTTTTTCCAAGTTAATACGATGCCTGTATTAAATGGTATTAATGTATGCATTATATTACACATCATGGATAACATTCCAAAACGGAGAATAGATAATTTTAATTATGTTTAAAATATTGTTTCGGATTGGGTAAAAAGAAATTATTAAAAGTTATGCAACCGTGTAAGAAAACTTAGGTTTACCTACGTTATTTTAAATGTAAAATATAACATGTAAGTAAAAAACTTAATATCTATAACAAAACAGTCATCTTTTACAAGAAGTGTTGGTAGCCCAAAACCTAAACATATCATTTTTAACCGTCATCCAGGTAAAAACATATCATGAACAGACTTTACAAGGGTGTCCTTGTCTGTGACCTAGCCCCATCTGTTTTTTATAAATCTTTGTGAATTTATATTAACTTATTGAACACACTACTCGCTTGCAACCCTTTGGGAGCCTCAGTGATAGTCAATAATATGGGATTACTAGAGCTACTTAAATAAATTCAATCATCAAATTATCTTATGTTCTCAAAGTTTTCGTTTCGGGCAGTTAGTAAACCCTCAACTAACAATATAATTATGGTATGTTAAAGTTAACGACAGAAAAATATAGTATTGTATATGTTATAAGCTTAACATCGTAGTACAATACACGACAGTTTGTAAGTTGTATGACGTTAAAACATTGTGTTTGGAGGTGGGTGTCAAAAACTTAAAAGACTGTAAACTTTCTCCATGATCAAAGGTTATCAATAAGACCACCATTGTTTCCGACAGACTTTCCCGGTTTCTAACCTTAAACGTCAAAAAGGTTTACATTTTTATTTCGTTTTATTCCTCCCCTTGGTTCGTCGCGTTTTCTCGGGATTATTGTGGAAACCCATAAAAAAAAAACACGAGCGAATGAGCGTAGATCTATCTTCTCTCGGCTCACCTAAGCTCTCCTAATGTGTCTCGGTGCTAGAGAGAGAGAGAGAGAGAGAGAGAGAGAGAGAGAGAGAGAGAGATGATTGATGTCCTAGGACCACGTGGTGGATATTGTCGCCACAGGACCACACGTAATGGCGCGGTGAAGGGGGAGCATCGGAAAACATTCAGTTTTACGGCGACCCCTGATAAGCCCAGACGGGAAGTGTAACATCTTGACGACGGCTCGACTCACCCCCTTTACTCCCCCGGACAGACCATGATTTGTGCGGGCACCCACGACTCGGGGGAGGGGGTTACAGGAGTCTTACCTCTGCCACTTGTGCATTTCATTTTTAAGAAACCTCTTCATTAGGTTTCTTTAAATTAGTCTAAGAATAAGACCCAAAAAACAGGCAGTAATATGTGAAGAGCTAAATAAAACCTACAAGAGATTACCAAGGTCGCCTTAAACGAGCCGAGTCTTTTAGAATTGAATATCCCTCCGACATATCCTAATAAATAACGATAAACAAACGTAAATAAAAGATAGCGTTTGTTTGGTGTGGTCAACACGCTTTCTTAACAAAGGAGTTTCTAATATTTAAGAAGGAATAGATTTAGAGAACAACTTGTTGGATTTCAGTATATTCTGGTATTCGTCAAAAATTATTATGATACATTAATAATATTATATATAGAGAGTTTTAGAACGAGTCAAATTGGTGGGGAAAGTATACAAAGAATTATAACTAAAATTATGTGATATAAATTAGAAAATAAAAAAATCAGGATTGAATTACTTGTTTTTATTTATTAGGTTGAATTATTTAGAATGTGTTGAAAAGTTGAATATAATAGCCTATATAGGCCTAGTACCATTGGCAGAGTAATAAAAGTATACAATCATAACTATAAATAGACAATGAGACTATTAATTTAACTAACGAGGTTACGTTACATGTATGGATAGTGTTGGATCGAAGCTAGTATGCAAGGATATGGAAGTGTTGAGAGAGTTAGTTACGATGGAAGTACGGAGTAGTTTTATGAGCTATATGCACAGTTTCTTGCCTACCCAGTAACGGAACAGCATGGTTAGGTATGTACGTACATAAAGCAAAATGTATATTAAAATATTCCTTTAGTTTTGAAATAGTCCCCCCTTCCTTGGGTTGATTATGGAATCTTATACTATGTAAAATGAGATAGAAAATATATTTAAGATTTAAAATGTACTTGGTATATTTAATGAAGTTAATTATTTAATTAGTATTTGAAATATTAAGTAAACATAGCTGCTCTCCGATTTGGCACCGAGACGGTCATTATATACAAATTAATAAGTTTTTTAATAAACTGTGTAGTACAATGTTTTGTTTTTTGTGTAACCACCCCTAAATAGCGTGTGTCTATCTTTGATAACTGACATTACCAAATATAAATAACACGAATTTAGTTTGTATGTGAAAAAAAGCTTTATATTGGAAAATCTCTGACCTTTAAAATATTTGTTCACTACAACTAAAATAATATATCTATTAGGTTTTTAACACAAACACAAAGCATTCAAAAGTGGTTAAGCTCGTTTACCCGCAATTAAACCCCACTCAATGTGTACCCCCAGCCCCGCTGTAGATCATGATTGTGTGTGCAAGGTTAGTAGAAGAGCGTTTCAGATGAGAGGATACTTTTGACAACAACAAACCAAATAACGGCAGTAAAAACGTTTCCCATACCTCTAAAAATATTACTGAATCTGATAACACAGTTTAACCTGAGAGGTCTTACCGCGACCGATTATATAACTTTAATCAGAGAGAAATGTTTAACTCTCATCGAGTTTAATTAATAGAAATTAAATCAAGGAGTAGAAGAAAAGTGTATCAATCATTAAGCTAATGATCACGTACTGAAACATGAGGAGGTTCTAATAATGCATGGCCCAATCTCGGGACAGTAGCACGACCACATTGAATGTTTTAAAGCAGCCGGGATGAGTTCGCCCCGAACTTGTACCACCATATTTAAAACACAACCACTCACTAAAAATTAACGGCCTCATTCCTGATAGCCTTCATCTTTATTCAGGTTTAATGAGATCACCCCAATGTATCAAACCATTGTTTTAACAATCATTCCAAAAAAGGTTATAAGTTTGCATTCCTATATTTAGACGAGGAATAATATAACTTTACAGACAAGGAGAATTAAACTTTAAGTTGTTTGTTGTTACCGCGTCTTACGATCCTTACGGGCTGTACGCTTATGAGCCAATTAAACATATGTAGTAAATAGAAGGCTAGAATTGTAAGGAAGTGCACCCGTATTTGAGGTGGTAGAATGGAAAACTATTTCGAACAAAATATTCTCAGACCACCCGATAGAGAATCAAACCCTGATTTTCCCATACTCAGCTATTTTGCGGCAGTGACGCCTTAAATCATTCGACCATCGAAGCGGACATAGATATTAACTCACGACATTCTAGCTGACAACTAATTAGAATTATTTAAAATTCCCAAAGTTGGAAAATTGTATCCGTTAGTCAATATGTCAGTAATTGGAGTTGGTTCATTAAGGTAAGCTGTCCGCACATCTACAGATCTGGCCTCAAGCTAATGCTATAAAAATATATCATTTATTTTTATTTAAATCCCATGCTTCAACCAAATACAACAAATATAAGCAAAAAGAGAAATAAAATATATAAGAGCATGTAAAAAAATTCGATTATGTAGGCTTATATGTTTTATAAATAAATACGTGTAGTTATATACTGTCACCATAGTATGTGTTACTAATAAGGCGTACGTACACTATTAAAAAGTTTAGGCTACAAACATTTGGCTTGTTGGAATTATTCAAGCTCTTTTTAAAATTGTAAATTTTGTTTAAAACTTTCTTTAAATAGTGATATAAGTGAAACCAAAAAATGAAAACCCATTGGTCCACAAAATGGCAGTCCGGATAAAAGTGATGAACTATCCCTTTTTGAAAATCACAACATTGAATAAAAATAATTATATATATATATATATATAAATATATATTAGAATAAATCTCCGAGAGAATTTTATTTTATTCCACTTGGGCTCGAAAATATATCTAATAGACCAGTAATTAATGGAGGCCTGGTTCTATGCCAAGTGTGACTAGTTCAACAATGGTCACCAACATAACCAACAATACATATTTTGACTATCAGTTTTGAATAGAACAAAGAGTATAAATATGTTATTATTGGTGTGTGGGACTAATGGGATAGGAAAAGGAACGGGTACCGGCCTATGTGAAACTGGATCCAAGTCTAGAAAGCATGATTGCAAGTTACTGTGTCAGCCTTGCCAGTAAACAAACTTTCATATTCAATCAACGAACGTCGACAAATATAAGATTTACCACAATTCACTACACATGAAATCGTAAACAAAGTAAAGTTCCTATAGGGAATACCTAAAGAAGCTACCATGAATCGGTAATTTAAACCCGCACAGTGCATAAGACGGTTGTGGTGGTTCGGCATCCATAATACATAAGGCAGAAAACATAGTGCGCGTCACAGCGAGGTAAAAACTGCAAATTGCGGCCTGAGCCATCGAAACTGGAAATGACAGCGCTAAATATTTAAACACACTAGAAGGAGGAACCAGGGAAAAGATGGAAGCGTTTTGAAGAGAAAAACCACCGAATAAATATCACCTGGAGGACTAAACTCTCTTGAGAGGAAACCAATTTCCTGGGATATGAGTAAGAATAAGAATGAATGGTAGAGGTTGTACTTAATGTCTGTGTGTCTAAATAAATAGTTTAGAGAATGTACAGTGAGGTATTATACAGGATGGCCTCCAAGTAAGTGGAAAACTATTATTCTTGTTACATAATGGAAATACATGGACAAATTGAAAAACAGTACACTATACAGTAGATACGTGGTCAGCAGTCACGAGTCACGTAAGTGCTCAAAATGTTAGCAGTTGTGGTTGACGCAGCCTTGCAGTCTTCTCTGTATGTCGATATCATGGAATACCTCAGTGATGTATTGTTTCATTTCTTTGTAGACATCCCAAACGACAGAGCCATTTGAGAAAACCGGGCTCGAGACACCGTTAGATCACAGGGTACCGCAAATGTCATATCCAGCTGGTTAAACTGCTTTTCAATGCTTACGTGTGGGTTTTCTTGTAACCACTAAACACAAATGTAACGATTTACATACATTCCCACACAACTTGAAAAAAGCCTCGTGTGACCTCGGGATTTTCATCAAGACTCAAGTGCCTTCCCTTTCTTCGATGAGAAAAATTTTCTAAATGGAATGTGATGGTCAGGGTCATCTTCCAATAAACTATGGATGAGTTTGGGATGATACACCTTCATACCAAGACGACGTAGCGACACCTGCAGGTACCTTATAGAGATGTCAAGCTCTTATCTGAGATTTCTTTCAGCTCTTCATGAAGTCTCCACCGGCCAATAATGCATAGCCCTCGGTCTTTACAGTTAATGGTCGACCACATTTTGGCGCGTTGTGCACAAAGCTTGTTACCTAAAATTTATCACGGATTTTGTTAATGGTTTGTCTTTTCAATGGATTTGTGTCAAATATTTCCTCGAACTTTTTCCGAACGGTTTAAGCATCCTCACACTACAAGTATTCTCTCAGTATCCACTTTCGTTGCTCAAAGGTCAAATTTACAACCATCCCTAACTATCACTTAGATGAAAGTACAAGATAGGATTAGGATTATGATGACACCATAAATATAATAATGTGTGTTACATGTTACAAAACTATTATAATACCATTCAACTGTATAACTACTTACAAGCAACTCTGTACTATCGGCTTCTTTGTGCTTAGGGTAAATACCCGGCCAGGCTATCCATATAGCAATTAATGGCATATAAATGAGTAAGAGTACCTGCAGCTGCGTGTAATGAGAGTGAAAAAAAATTAAGAAGGAAAATCTCGATAGAGCCGAGAAGGATTTAAGCCCCAGTCTTCGCGTCACAGGCAAACAAGACCAGACGAGCCAAACGCCTTTGTCCTTAAGACCACAGATAATAGTTATTTAAAATAAAGGACAATGAATTTTAGGGAAATGTATTATCATTCACCTGGAATAATAAGAGTATTAAAGTATAAATTATCTGAATAAATCATCCTCAGTGCAGCTAGCCTAGAATCTAACTTGTAACCTAATCCTGATGTTTCATGTTTGAGTTGAGCACTGGAGCAAAGCCAACCCTGCCGGTGTCACTAATATGGTCCCTAATTTGTTGGATTTGTTTTATAAGCGCTTAGCACAAGTAAAATGATAATAAGGACGTTAAATTTAATTTAAACTGCCCCTCCTTATAACCCCTCCCACACCAGTTATCATCACTTCACTCGAATAATATTAATGAATATGGTGACCTGGTGGTCTAGGGGTAAGGTGTCAGACTTCTGTGCTGAGGGTCCGTGGTTCAATCCTCGGTCCCGGCACAGATTTATCTGATTGCCAAACCCTTCCTTCACCTCTGACAAGACGTGTATTAATCACAACTTGTGAATGTGAGGAATGCCAGGCCTCTACCGTGGTTCGGATTCCACGTTAAACTGTAGGTCCTCCATTTCATCTCACAATCACCCTACCATTGCACATTAGCGTAAGTGCGTATAATCCGAACGGGTAGTAAGACGCGGTAATAATAATAATAATAATAATAATAATAATAATAATAATAATAAATATCAATTCCACTGGTATTCAACCAAAGAAGCTAGATGATTTTGACGTTGGACCATCAAAGCTTGCTGACGCTGAGTCAACCCTGATGTTAAGACCATCTATTGTGAAAGCGATGCCCCTACCTTCAGAAACTAACTATGAATAAAAGCTTTCAAAGACCTCGCCATCTAACTCTTCGCTGATAATAAAACATGTGTATAGCTAATAATACACTTTTACTAGGAATATGTCCATTCTGATTTTTTCCATTCCTAGTTCCTACAGAATGAATTGGAAATTTTGTTACAACATGCATTTTATTGGAGGCTGCACAATGGCTCGCGACGGATCGGAAACGTCTGATCCAAACGAAACGAATCGTTTGCCAAGGAGCGAATATCATTGGATCATCATCACCCCCTCTTATGTCTCGGAAAGGAAATTAACATGGCGCATAATTTGAGCTCCTTATGTAGTGCGTCTACTACTAAAGTGAGTGCACGAAGCTCTACTAATACTTTGGCCAAAAAGGTAATTATACGTGAATTCAGAGTGTATCTTATTATATTGCTGAATTAACGGCTAAAGGTTATATGTTTACTTTGCCGTGATCAAGGCTTAGGAGAGAATACGTAAACATGAAGAGAGAAACAAAACCTTCGTGCGCTACGGGTGACAACATGTAGGTTAATATATCATATTTCCATTTATGCGGTAAATTTGATTTAGGAGATAACTAGGCAATAATTTAATGTATTCTAATTCTTTTTAATTTGTGTTGTAGATGTAAATGGCAATCCTTGCGATCTTTCACCGGAGCTGTTTACCAAAGAATTTCAATCATTACGTCGAGGAGGAGAAGTAAATGCTCAAATTTAATTTCCATTACGAGGTTAGTTTAACTATAGGAGTATCAATCATACTATATATCCATAAAATATTCAAATAATATTCAAAGAAAATGGCTTTAAACGTATATTTTGATTCTGTTTAGGTACACATATGTAAAAGAGTAAGACTAATGAATGTAACGTGTGGGTTTTTCCAGCTTACATGGGATAAGAACGAAAAGAATTCAGCGTATTTCTAGTTTGAAGTCAGAGATTAGTTCACCTAAATACATGTATCATCAGAACGGAAGAAATGTAAAATATGATCGTATTATTGAGAATATTGATGAGCATATTCAAAGTTTTTAAGATAGGGTGGCTCATTAAGGAAGCTGCACGAGAAAACGAAGGTATCAGTTTGGTTTTCTTTCTGTTAAAAGAATGTATGAAATAGAAATGTATGTTCCTGAAAGCCATATTTTGCTGAGAAATGGAGAAGGTGATATAGATAACTCTTTTGCTGGAAAACTGATAAGTTGCTCTACATAAGTTTAAGTATGTAGTAGAATACAAATATTATTTGGAGTGCAACAAATCTAACTAACACAGTGGGTGTAGTCTTCCCATATCCAATGTGTGTACAAAGCTTACACGTGAAGAATTATCCGACTTGGATACGTCACTTGACTATAAAGCTGAAGGAACATATGGATTAGCAAGATATTTAAATAATACGATGAAAGCAGCAACAGAAGATAAACAATTGAAAGAGGAGAGAGAGTGATGTATTTTTGGACTTGAAGCAAAACACATTTCCACGTTTGCTAAGCGGAGATGTATTTTAGCGTCACCAGAAGTGATTGTATGTAATGTATATCTGTTCAGGGAAAACATCAAATGCAATATGTATTGTTGGCCTAAAACAGAGGCAAAAAGGGGGTATGATGAAACGAAATGTTTAAATCTCCGTATGATATATTGGATGTACTGCGTCTCACTAGCCATTCGATCTGTCAACGTAATGGCTAATGGCTTAGGGAGATAGAAGGAAGGTTTTGAAAGGAAGTGTACCTCAATTTGCGTTGAGTGAGAAACCATTTCAGAAAAACTATCCTCATTACATTCAGTAGGAATTCGAACCTCGAACCCCGATTTCCTCACCACCAGAAAACTAAACTAGACAAAGTTGATGTCCTAGCCCACGTGACCACCAACGTAAGCGAAAGACCAAGTAAAATATACCGACTGTACTAAAGTACCAAAATAATATTTCAAGTAGGTACCAATAAATAACTTAAAGACATGTTCAGTAGACAAAGAAAAGATAAAAACTATCAATAGTGATATAATAAACTGCCCGACAATCGACCAGTCGGTAAACCTTTATAATCTAATAATTTTACCTTCGTACTTAAGTAATTTGTTTTACTAATGATTGGTGAAACAGGCAACTACCATTCAAATTTTTATTTTAATAATGTTTAAAAAGGATAAAACAATGTGTGTACATAGAAAACTAATATTGCTGGCAATCCCACGAAGAGCAGGTTGTCTAGAAATAAATATAGCTACGCTCAAAAGAGCTTGAAAGCGTTTCTGAATATATTTTTTAATTGGAGCGTACATGATAGAGGTGAGAAAGGTTTTATTTACAAGAGGTGTAACTGCATTTGCGTGGAGGGAGAGTGGAAAACAACATGGAAAAACCTCTGTACAACCGACCGACATTTGAAATCCGATTTCCGTCATCAGCAGTCTTATATGAGAGTGACGCCTTAGACCATACTGCCACCAAAGCAGGTTATATATGTAGTTAAAAAATAAGTATTTTCAAATGTTTCAACCTTTCATGGGAAAAAATATTGTATTTCATATAGGAAAGAATGTAAGAAAAGGACACCGATATGCGATGTAAATAATTCAATCGTATTTCCGCGTGACAGGTTTAACAGTTATGACAGGATGGTATAAAATACCTTCTTCAGGTATCCTCTTTTATATAGGTGCAACACAGTAGCTAGTGGCATTAATAAAAATAAGGTCACACTCTAAAGGGCAGAAGTTTCGAAATAAAACTACAAGGTACTATACTTTACGATCCAACGTAACAAGGATGGGAACAGCCAGTGAAACAAAGGTAGACGGAAAACTGTCTCGAGCTATAAACAAAACTCGTTAACAAGGTTGATCCGAGAAAAGATCATTTTCTTTACCCTGAGAATCACTTTTCGCTTGAAACGTAACGCTCGATTTAAGAGTTACTAAACTAAAGATGATATTATGTGTTACAATGTTAACCCACCAGATCGTTGAGAAGCGTTGCAGCACTGCGTCATTTTATGAAGTGATTGTTTAGTTTCAAAATACGGTTCAAGCCAAAAGGGAGGTGAAAGGTATCAATATATTAATTCATATACAAAAAACTTAGGCTTGCAATTTGCATTTTAAGTTCTTGTGAAGTAATTTTTAAAAAGTCAAGAAAGCGTAAAAAATTTAATTTTCAACGTTTCACGTTAAGATCTAAATAAAAGACATGTCACAATAGAAAATATTTGGATAGTTATAGATTTATTTGATGGATATGACGTTTTGGAAATGTCATACCCAGAATATATAAAAGAGTACGAGTACATTACCTTAAAGTAGACGGCGCCCTTAACGTTTACAGATATAATCAACACTATACACCTACCCGCCAACAATGATCACGTCTACTGTAAGAATGCGGTCCGGGTACACACTTGGCCCCAGTAATATTCCTGTGACAAGTAGAGTTACTTGTGGCCGCTAAATCTGTATTAAATCAAACTGATGTTAAGGTGTGATTTAATTTTGCAAAAACGGTACAATAAACCTTTTACTTATGGTAAATCTGATTTAATGAGATCTGTATTTCAAGCTTCCAAATTAACTAAGTGGATGTTTGATCTAAAAAGAAAAGCGTTGACTGAAAATAGTAAACACTTTAGAAACAAAATCGTATTCTGTAGGGATAAAATGCAAGAAAACTGAAGATTCGAAAAGCGCTAGAATTGTAAGAAGGTGTGAAAAACACTACCTCAATTTCCATTACCGAAAGAAAGCCCCTGGAATCCAACGAGGACACTACATCGTCACACTATAAGAGGAGCGAATCTTTTCTCCGAGTAAAGTACATGCGGTAATGTAGACCTCCCCAGAGAAAGACACCAGCAGCGCCACAAGTGGCCAGTTACGTAAATTGTTCTTCCAGGACCATTGCGATGTTAAGCCTCCACGCATTTACGTTCCTTAGAGAGGGCCGAAGGGGGGATAAGGTTGATTCATGTGTAAACAACATAGTGTTTATTAAAACAAAAGTTTATTCATTTCAAATGTTTAAGTGCTCGAAGAATTGCGAGGGAAACTTTACATGAAATCAAAATGGTTCAAGGTTTTAAATAGGGGGCTAAATACTCATCAATCAATAATAAATAAATGAAAATGTCCATAGGCTACATGCCAGATAATAATAGAGTAGGTGAGGAACAATTGGTGTATCGATGGAGTACATTGCGATGCTCATCTCCCTCTACACATAGCAGACCAAAGAAGTAACATCAAACAGTCTTCACATGCACAAAGTATTCATAATAAAAAAAAATCCAATAACTATTCTAGCACAATAAATTCCGGGAGCAGTTTTATTTTACTATATTTGAAATACTTTACAAATACAATAATTAATAGTATTAAAAAAGTATGTATACAAGTTTTGAATTAGTAACAAAATGAACATTGTTTTAGTATTTTCATTAAATGTAAAAATATTCTAGGTATTTAATTTTCTTTGGCATGAGATATTTACTTGTCACGATTTTTTGTTATCAATTAGTTTGTATTTATAAAGTACTTCATGTATAATATATGAATATCTGCGTGCATGTGAAGACTTTTTGATATTACTTTTTTGTATTTGTAAAATACTGCGCATAAATTTGATATCAGCAATATAATGTATGTTGTCGATTTTTTTACATAAATGTAAGTTTTTGTTGTATTTTCTTGGGAGGAGCTCTTGTGTGTGAGTTTTAATTTAGTGTTGTTATACATTACGAGTGTACTTACTAGTCGAACCCTTTTACATTTCTGATGTTTTTAAGGAGATATAACTATTTTTTTCTTCTCTAAATCTGTATATGTGTGTTCTCTATAACCAGAATTCCACCTGGTAGATTTAATAGAAATAATAAAAGTTTGATGATCCTTCTCTTTATCTTGCCCAAAGTGACTCACGATAAATCTCGTCGACAAAACCTCTGCAGACATCTTACTCTAACATCATTAAATGACCACAAGCCTTCAAGCTCCACAACAATAACACGATAGCTAGTTGGTCTCCAGTTTTAAGTGATAAAAGTTAAGCTACACTTTGTTTAAAATCGCTACACAAGTATTAAAATGAACCAGTTCACACATCGTGTTATAGTGCTGTGCTATGTCACACCAAGCTTCCTCTGGATTTTGGCTTAAATTGAGGGCGAGAAATTCATAAAAAGTTCTGCTTTAGTTAGCTGAAAATAATTTCTAAATATGTTGTCCTCACATTCCAGATCAAGTAACCAAACGGTGGAATTTAACGCAATTTAACTTCATACGGTATATATCGTGTACCCGGAAACCTTTGTTTTCTTCGTCATTCGTCACCGCTGCTAACAATAACCTTCCTCCCTTCCTCTCTTCCTCTTTATCGTTTCCACAATAATTTAAACAGTTAAGATGTTCACAAAGGGCCATGTTGTTTCTACTCCACTAGTCCGTGTCAAATGCACGAGATCAAATGTAGCTCAGCATAGTATAATATAGCAGTGTCCCGGCCTCCATGATACTGGTGAAGAGAAGATAGATAATATCTTCATTCTGCAAGGCCTCACTCTAGTACCAAGGCTTGCGGTCAACTTTTCTGCCATAGTGCAATGAACACAATGTTTCACTCGGATATTAGTTGAAACTAGCACACAGTAACCCTTGTAAAGTATAAATTACTAGTACTAAACAGACAATATTAGTGAAGTACACTCTTAATCAAGCATTTAACACCTACACCTACTCAAATGCACACGAGTCAGATACACGTAAACCAATCACTGGAACTGAAGAGTAGCCAGACCAGGTCTGAGTGTGCTCATTTCAGTCTTAATCTCTAATAGTCTTACAATTGTATGGTCTGACACTCCCGTAAAAACTAAATGGTGGGAAGAGATTAGTTGCCATTAAGAACATTTTATATTAAAGAACAGTGTGGTTCTTATTTTGTATGATAGTTATGAAAATAAGTGACTATTAAATATAGTTTAAACAAATGCTTAGAGTGAAAATGGTATGAATAATACAAAATACAGGGATGTTAAGAGGTTACAGCCAATTGCTTTAGCAACAGACCAGTGGAAGTACTTGTCGCTGATATACTTCCATTCGTCTTGATCAATACAGATACATCAAGCCAATCAATCCCACAATACATCAATAGCACATTTTAAATACAAATAATGGATAAAAATGTATGTAAAAATAAGAAGTTTGTATCAAGTTATTAAATTACATGTACCAATTCTTTATACCACCTTACTTGACTCTACTATTGGACCTAAACGGGGTGTAGTGTCCAGTCCCAAAAACAACATTCCTCGTTCTTCTAAAGAGAGTGGTAAAATAAAACGCAGAAGGGAGGGAAAAGAAAGGCAAGGGTAAAACAGATTCGACTCATTTCCAACAATAACACGAGAAAGGCAAGCCATCAATCTATTTGGCCGCGACTCCAGTCCCCTCCCCTTCAGACCCTCATAACGAACCGCGTCTCCGGGGTCGGCAAAATAACCGTAAAAAGGAAAGCGAGAGTCGGTTTCCTCCAAGATAAACGCGAAGTTGAAGCAAGAACTAGCGAACGATACGGCGGTCCGAGAGGGAGGAATTGATTCGAACTGGTACTAGGCGATGTCAACAAATAAATGATGATGGAGAGCTATAGCACGACATAAGACAGGCATCTGTCACTTTCCATAGATATTATCAAGCATTAATAAAATAATGTCAATAATAGAGTAAAGTGTTGTCGTTATGGACGGCAAAATGTATAATTTAAAATGTTACTTATATGTAATCAGTTGAGGGTAGGCCTATATGTGAAGTTAATACTTCTGAGAGGAGTGAAACGTGTTGTATACTTTGGTAAATATTAACTTTTAGAATAAGTGTGCTTTAAACAGGTCTACAACTAAAATGAACAATAGTAGGCCTATTGTCTTATTTTACATTATAAACATATAAAGTTCACTCAAACGTTGAATATATACCTTAATGTAATATTGAAAATTATTTCAAAATCAAGGCAGTTTATTTAATCATTTTATTTATTTGAAGTATTTGACGTGCACTTTCTAAAATGACTGACTATATCAGTACACGAGAGCTATTTAATTATACTTTTCAGCTGCGTGTATTGAGGAAAATGTAAATACAGTGCTACTAGGCGTACTATTGTATTAATATAAAATTACCTGTGCCTGTATCGCGTTCCCATTTTTAGAGAGAGCCTGGAGAGTATTATAGAATAATTCAATATGATTGTTCCTACTACTGGTTCTCCAGGTAGGCCTACATGGAAACACAGGATTGAGCGTAAAAGCAATAGTAATATTATAAGATCGTTCGAACTGCGCCCGTTTAGTACCCCCATATCCTCCACCCTCTCCCTGGAAATAAGTGTAATATATATGCTAACATGAAAAAGAGATTAATATGTTATATTTATACGAGAATAATTAATATAAAAACCGCTTTAGTGATTGCATGGTCTAAGTCCTACGGCATCATTCTCACAATAGACTAGACTGTCGATAACGGCAGTATGGTGTTTGAATCCCGGTCGTCTTTACTTAGTGTGCTTTTAAATGAATGGTTTTTCACTCTCCCTCCATAAAAATGTGGATACACTTCTTATAAATGCAGTCTTCCTTATTTATAACACATTAGCGTATCTAGTAAATAGGGGTATAGCCCATACGATTAAGACTCGGTGCTATAGAAAAAATTTAAAAAGTAGTGTAAACATATATTTTCAAATGTTATTGTTTAGTGTACCCTCGCACCAATGGCCGAATGTGAAGGTAAAATATATGTGTCAACATTCACATGTAGAGAGGAAGGGAAAGCACACGCTGTAGGTTCGTAGAAAGCAGAGCACCCAATGGAGAATTCTACCATCAATATAAGAGTCGGAAGCCAGTCCATCAAGAGCACCACAGCTGTCTTGAATGAGTAGTAGAGAACCAATACACTTAACGGTAGAATCGTATAGTCTAAAATAATATAAAACCCTATTTTAATATTTTAGTTATAAGTTAATTACCATGTAAGATATTCGACAGTTACCCATTATGAACAAAATTATTAAAGCCCTTTTGAACCATTTTAAAAATATTACGTTTTGTAAACTTCAATTAAATAAATATGTCATTGGAAATAAAAATAATTCACTATTTTTATCATGTTAAACACTAATCAGATATTGAACAAAATCATTAACCATTTACATAAAATTTCAATATTTCAAAAAAGAAATGGAGTATGGATTAGAATAAATTCACAATCGCACCCTTGGGGTATGACTAATTAACAACTAAATATACATTTTAAACGAGACCCATAAAACCATATTAGCTGTAACCCCAGTTCAGACAGGCAGAGGAACACACACAATCGTAACACCGTCTTTTGTTACAGTTATCATAATAATTAACCCGAAAATTAATATTTCACTTTGATTGACATTTCTTGAATAGACATCATTTTACCTACATGACATTTGTTATCATACCCTAATACATTATATTTTAAGCCATAAGTAGTTTGAAAAGAGGCTGGACCTTTATGGGCCTAAATAATGTACAAGCATAAATAGGAGTTCAATAAACACCGCTTAAATTTTAAAGTAAAAATTAATTGAAATCTGATAACGTTCAGTAGCAAATAAGGGGGGGGGAATGGTTTCACTGCTTGGTTGCACATTTGGTTCAAATTCGTATTTAATAATACTCGTTATAAAGGAAAAGTTGGCGAATAGCAGCAACACTTCATCATATGGGACACATAATATGGTTATATTCATTTAACCCTTCTAACAAAGCATAGAAAACCTTCCCCGTTTGTATACCTGACGCAACAAGAGAAGGAAACTAAAATGAAAAGAGAGAAAGAAAAGGTCGCTTGTTAAGAATTAACTGATGTTCTTCCAGGAGCAGGCACAGGTTCGCGTGATTCCAGTAGACGATGGTTAGTTACGTCACGCAGGGAGGGCACAATCCTTACATTTTTCATCAGGACCTTCCCGGGGTGGTCTCAAGGGCTGTTTTTCTCTTCTTCCTTGCTCGGGTTAAGGAACAGGGGAGGAAAAAAGAACGTGTTGGGAGTTACACGGCCGACAGTTTCAATTGAAAAGGGGAAGGGGAAAGAAAAATCGCTGTGGCAAAGAGATGTAGCCCAACACCTGCAAGGTGCCGCGGTCTCCCTTAGAGATCATTAAATCCTGCTCAACTTGTCACGCACTCAAGAAATAGAAATAGAAATAAAATAGAAATCTCTCAAAAAGGTTCAATATCATTTTTACAGATAGATCAATTTGACGATAAGGGAAAATATTCAATAAGCCTATAGATATAGCCATACCTAATGTATTAAGTCAAATTAAAATAGTATACCTAATTAATTAGAATAATTATTACATATTATTACATATTACATATAATGTAAATATATGAAAATATGTACTTTGGTTGGATTAGTGCGATTTTATACAATATAGTTAACCCCCTAACAAATCAAATATAAATTTATTTGTCCCTTTCAAAGCTACAATTAATAGTTCTTGAAATAGTTTGTGTGTGTTGTGTTGCAAGAACTTAGTAAAGAGAAACTATAAGAGGATAATTTTACATTGTATATCTTCAGAGTTCTTCTTTTTGGTTTATTGTTTCAAGTTTGAGAGGTGTAGCAATTATATAAAGGTAACAAATGTATGCCTAACCAAAACAGTCAAATAAACCAGAAAATCTATATAAAAAAAAACAGCCGTAGCCTAGTACCCTTTAGATATTTCAAGGCGCCTCCTCAAGCTAGAGCCTCAATAATATAAAGCCTTGTGGTAAATAAATATATACATATATCAGACGTGGTTTGGAATCGTCAGTTCAAATCTAATCGCAAAACCTCCCAAAACCATCGGCATCGTCATCTGTCGTTAATATTTCGATTGGTTTGCTACAGCTATCCCCACCCCTGCCTCTTTAGAGGTAAGTCTTTTAAAACTCTTATCACTCTTCTTGCCAACAAGTGATTAACTGATTCATTACCGCATCCTGGGTCTTCCTCTTACATTTTTTCCTTCGATATATCCTCCATTTCCCATCAATACATACCTCAGTCAGTATCTAGTCGATCAAATAACCCTTCATTTTCATAAGCATTTATTCTTGAAAACCTTATCAAAAACCAAACGGTGTCTTACATTTTGAAAAAGGTTGAATAATGTTAGTATATAAAAACTAGACCTGTCAAAATTATAAATTAAAATTCAGAATAATATATAAATAAGTGGTCAACCTTTTTAAAATGTTTTTAAAAGTGGATTTGAAGAAAAATACATTTCTGAAAGTTGTCACCAAAATGATCAACAATATCACGCGTCCAAATAAACTTGTTATTTTTAACAAATGAATGAAGAATAACAGTGTAAAATTCCCGTCCTCGTCAACACAATTGTCGGAGACTTGGTTGGATGCTAGGTTGGGTCGGGCTGTTAATGTTAGTTAGTTCGTTCCACAATAATCACCGTAGATCTTTGCACGCGTTCGGATGCTATTACTATAGGGTACAGGAGGCGCGTGGCGAGTTGATAGATAAACAATGGGATTTAAACAATAGATATGTGGCGAGTTGATAAATGCCCTGTGAGAATGTAAAGATTACATCTTTAATATATTTTATGGCGTTGAATAGGGGTGTGTCTTTTTTGATAAGGCCAGTTATTTCGCTCAATGTTTATTTATGTTAGGGTAATAAGCCGCGAGCAAGACACATATATTGTTAATATGTTATAAATATTCTATCAGTAGAAAGTGAAAACATGAGGCAGAACTGACTTATTCTGGAGACGAGAGTTCTATAAAGTTTTGGAAAAATTACCAATAAATACTGTATATTAAGTTTCAAGTTGACCTCTTTGGGAAACAAATTTGAGCCGAGCTTAATTTATTGTTTTGACACAGAGGTGAGATTTCTACGTTTAAATGCCAGTTTTCAGCTAGTGTTGCTGAGAGTTACGGATTCAAATTAGATATAAAGTTTAAAATAAAATTACTTTGAAAAGGTGAATTAAAGAAAGCATTTATTTTAGATTGGCTTACAGGGTGAAACTATCCTAGAACAAAATAAAGTTTTGCTAATGTGTCGATGTTTGGTTGATGTGTATTCATTAGAATATACATAAATGATATTGTAATATTTAATGTACAGATTATATGGTCATGTAATAAATAAACTGACGTATTGCCCAAACGGGTTATATAGTCCCAAGTTTGGTAGGCAACATATATTTAAGTCACAAGATGCACTTTTATGAATAATACATTTATTTTTAAATATGACAAGACATTCTTGTTTGAGTACGTACAAAGGTGGCGTTAATAAAGTTAGTGTTTAAGAACTTGTGTTATATAATGAAAAAATGGTACGACACAATCTCATAACATTTATAATATTGTATATTATGGCTTTAAAGATAAATGTGAAAAACAGGTTTTAAGTATACTACCCTTATTTATATGAGAAAGTAAAAAAGTAACTACACGAATTAAATGAATTAATTACACATAGATTTAAGTTACTACTATTTTCCTTCCCTGCGTGCAAAGTAAAGTAAATTCTAATTTTCAAACTAAACCAGTTATTTAAAAACCGGAAATATATGTTGCCACAATGAAATATAAATATATTTTTTACACCGCGTATTATTACTCGTTTGGGTAGTACGCTTATGTATTAATTGCACTAATGGTTTTTATGGATGAGGAAGGTAATATTTATGGGAAAAGTATCCGAATTTGCGAGGAGGGAGATCGGAAAAAAACTTTTATAAACCCCCCTCAGTACACCCAACCGAGATTCGAGCCTCGATCTCCCCGTTACAGGAAGTTAAGTCTACTGCATTAATAGCACCTTAGATCATGTGGCCACCGAAGCGGGTAAATAAATACATACTATAATTCACATTCTTAGAACTTTTAAATAGTAATACTGTGAAAAAAATTTATATAGTAATGTGTAGAAAGTATAGATCAACGTTTTTTATAATTTTTAGATCATTTTTATAATTAGTAAAATCAATAACTTAAGATATATTTAGAGAATTCTAAACTATAGTAACTTTCAATCAATTTTGACGGTCTAAGATGAGCTTCCTACAAAATCAGGGTTAGATAAAATGATAACAAACTAGCCTATGTCCATAAAAAGTTCAAAGGTTCCGTTATGTCGACACACAAACCCATTCCCTCTATCTCAAAATTGACAGTGTCCGTAGTAGAGAGTAGTGCTTCCTCCTTTTATTCCCCGAGGTTCATAATTCAGGGCCGGTGCCACGACGCCTAGACAGGTAGGCGTTGAGAGACTCCCGACAAAACCTTTGCGTCCATCACATATATTTTCCTTGTTCCTCATTTTCATTCTGTCGCTCTCTTTCTCTCTTGAGCTTTCCTTATGCATTATTCCGAGTTCTGAGGTAGTGTTGTGAGGGTAAAAAACAAATGTCATGCAAAAAGAGCTACTAAAAAAGGTAATCCGTTATCCAGTCAACGAAATGCGATACGAACAAGATAATCTACATAGAAAAACCTTACAACACCTACTTTCCACTTAAAGCCAAAATCATATTTTTTAAAAATATAAAATCTGCAACAATATCTAAAGTATGTAATGATCTCACGTTAAATTAAAATTAGAATAGGTATATAATGTTAGTAATATATCCATGTGAATGGACAAAATAAGTAGTACCGGTTAAGTGAGAAATAGAATAAAATATTGCTTGCGGCTTTAGAATATAATTATATTATCTATGGATAATTTTATAAATAAAGTGTTAAATGCAAAATGTCTTAACTAAACTTGAACAGATTTGATATAAAGGGATATTTTTATTTTTTAAATATGTTTTAAGGTTGGTTGTTTCTTTATATAATTGTTTATAATTCATAAACCACTAGTGAGGAATGCAAATTAAACAATCAATTGAATAAAGATATGGTTCAGAGTTTGTCATGAGGCAGTGGCTATAATTGAATGTTCCTACCATAAAAAAAATATGTTGTGTAGTTTGATTGATATGCCTACACTTTGTTAACGTTAGGGGGAATCGCCCACGTTGTAAATTGGTTATAGGCGGAATTGAGTTTTATGTGAATAAATATGATAAAATGGCCCCCTCTAAGAAACCCTTCCCCTCCTAAGACACTGAAATATATTTCCTTTGGCCCTCAAGAACTCATTTGGGAGAGTGTCTTCCTAGGGTTAGCACCTATGTTACTCGTCCACTCAAAAACTGATGTGCGATAAAAATAAAAGTGACTTAGGTTTTAAAATATTTTGAAATTATATTATATGTTGCCCATTTATGTTCTTGTATTCAACGATTCGAACGTTCCATAGACACATGGATTATTCATATAATTCAACATTATCTTTCAATCTCTGGCCGCCATAGTGTATTAGCACTAGCAAGTATACTAGCAATGGGTGTTTACAAAGCACGAGTACTGCCCGTTGTGTCATAGTGGAATCAAACAAGGTAAGGGTAGATGGATAGTTCAATGGTAGAGAGCTATGGCAAGGTACCTGGGATTCGCGAGTCCAAGCGTCATTTTTTAAATAAACGAATACGATACAAGTTTGATGCGGTTATATCCGTTACTTCACTAGTTATCTACAGTTGTCAATTGTACAAGCGGTAGTTTAACTCCATTTACTATTTAGTATCGGTGGGCACGCGGATTAAACTTATAGTAGCTCAAATGGTCTGATTTGCCGTCAACGGGAAGTTCGGAGTTCAAATTTCTGTCCGATGTACTAAGGAGGGTTTTTATAAAACAGTTTCCCTTTTCCCCTCCAGGCATATACCATGTGCATTTCCTGTTAAAGCCTGCCAAACCCCTGCCATCCCCGATGGTGTAAATATGCGGATAGCCAGGGGTGTAGTGTGCGACGCGGAAACCGGATTACTCACGTTAAATCAATTCAGTCCCAGCCAACAACAACAACACGCGAATTGTGAGCGCTCAAGTTATTGACGACCCAGTTAACCGTTTCCTTCCTCCTGCCGGACCTAGTAATGTCTCAATCCATTACGTTCTTTCAACTGAATCGTACACAAAACCTCCCATTTTCTTTAACACGCAAACCCTTACCAAAAAAAAACAACTCTTTCTCCATTTCCACCCCCCTCCGTCATCATCATCCATTATTTGCAAAGCAAGAACCTAGAGAAATGTTCACACACACATAAAACAAAACAAATAGAACAGAAAGAGAATGGAGAAACGAACGAAACAATAATCTAAACCAAGCGAAACGGGGGGCAGGGGGGATAGAGGAAAACCAAATGGAAAGCAAGATAGCTTTATATATTTATATACACTGTATATTATGTATACTATCTATGTATGAAAGGGTAGGAAGGGGGAATCGGAAACTGATAAATATTGAATCGCACTCAAAACACTTTGCGAAAAAGTAAAGAAAATAATGTACAAAGAAACCATCAAAGCAATCAATTGACTCTTAGCCAGTGAGAGGAAATTCATTACTTTTCACTATTAAGACTAACTTACAACAAACTGCGCGTAATTAAATAACATAACCACACTACATTATAATTGAGAGAAATATTTATCCTTGAACAGATTTAGGGAAGGAAAACTTTTTTTAGAGCAAAATAATAATGAAAGTGGCTTTGAAATCTCAAACTGTACATTTAAGACACCTTCAGCACACTTATTTACCATGCGTCTAAACGTAGATGTTGTTATTTGGAGTGGCATCCATTTGTTTTTTATTCATAGTTAATAATTATTTAAGGAGTCCAACAGCGGTTTTTGTTGGAGACTTAGGAACTAAGACGTAAGAGGTAAACAGGCACATTGACTCACCTGAAAAATATTTTTTGTATTTTGGCTCACTTAAGTAGATATTAAAGTTCACGCCATGATGATTGTACTTAAGAACGGTTTTAGTCAATCTTGAAATCAATTTTTAGAATTTATTTATATCCATACCAAAAATGCTTGATTAAAATATATGATTCTAAGAGTTGCATTAGGCCTAGGTTTTCTAATTTAAATTGCATCAAAAAACCTACTCAACACTTGCTAGGCAAAGTTCTATTTAGAAAATTTACAATTTAAAAATATACTATTATAAACATTTTGATTGTACACAATAATTTCTATTGAAATTGATGAAAAAGGGCTCTAGATTTGGCGGTCATCTAACAAAACAGTAATTTTGTATAAACTCACACCAGAAAATTTGTTAAGATGTTTGAAAACTTGCAGCAAGGTTTCCTCTAGTTTGCGACGTTTTATTTTACGTTAACTATCAGTCGTGGGAAATATTAAGATGAAAATTAGTATTTTTATATCACTTCCCAAACAACAGATTCAGACTCGAATCCTTTACAAGGATTATGAATATAAATAACCACAAACTCAATAGAGTTGATTCATTGTAATCCTAAAAAAAAAAGATACTTATAAAGTAAAATAGATGACATAGGAAAAAACATCCCATGTAATGAAGCGAACCCTCTTTCCAAAAATAAACTTTTATTTTTAAAAAAGTTTTCATTTGTCATTCAACGTAATGAATATTTAAAAAAGATGGTGGAGCGGCCAGTATTTGGAGGATCCTAATCAAGATAGTGTAAGAGGCTGTAGTGTAGGAGAGATGGCCGGCCGGGTAATTAGCAAGGGGTTGATAATCCACGCGGTCCCCTGGCCAGTGATAACACACCGTAGTGGTTGGAGGGTGCAAAAGCTGGGATAATAGAGATAACACCCCCTCCCTTTTATCACGCAATGGCCACAGCACTGAGGTCAGCCGGTCCACGAGATGGATGGAAGTACTGTATACCCGCCATAGAGAGAGAACCATGTGTATGACAAGATATCTACATATGGATATGTAGCGAAGGAAGGAAGAAGTGGATCATTTGAATAAAGTGGGAAAACGTGTAAAACAGGCAGCACAGAGAAGCCAGCCGGTAAGTCGCTACTAAAGGAAGACAATCAGGTCCAATTATTGTGTTGTTTGTTTCTGAGCTTATTTGTCAGTGAGACTCTATTATATCTATATGTATAATGTATTTGATTATTATTCACGCACTAGTGGCTAGACATGTCCTCATTGGTACAAATAGAAGGTAGTGAGTGTGAAGTGTGACCCTGGTTCTGAAAGGTTATTTCAAGTTACATGTTCTAAAGATCAGAACTGTATAATAGCTCTAAGCGACGAGGTACATGTTGTCAGCCCTCAACCAAGGTTGTAACCTAGTGAAGTCTCAACCACACGCCTATGAAACGAATCAATGTACACGAGGTCTAGACACAGCCGCAATGTTTAGCTTGGCGAGGAGACACAGAAAGGGGATTAGGAGTAGCCAGAGAAGGGTGAGGAGAAGCGAGAAAGACGAAATGTGGGGTGGGGGTTAATAGGATGGGGAGGGAGAGCGAAATAACTTGAGAGAAAAAAATTAAGAAATAAGAGGGTAAGAAAAGGTAAACACAAATAAAGTGAGGAGAAAAAACAGAGTAAAAGTGAGTGAATGAGTCAGTGAAAGTGAGTGTTGGAAAGTGATATTGTATGAATGTGTCATATCGAGCAATTATAAAGAATGAGTGAGTGAATTAATATAATTTAATGAGGTGTGTATGTGTGTGTGTCATAAGGCAAATTTACACTGGTCATCCAGTGATGAATCATCGAGAGTGACGTCACTGGATGAACCATATGTAGTTTACTTCAAGATGTAGGGAACTGACGTATTGCGAGCAGGTATTCGTATGGCGTGTGATTTATTAATTCAGGAGGGTCAACAAATTATTTATGAAAAAAAGAAGAGAAGAAAGCAGGGCAATACTTTGGGTACCTACATCAAGTACTTTACTAGTGGAATGGACTAATGAAGACGAAGATATGCTGAAAAACCTCAGTAGAATGTCCAAAGCAAAATTGTAATAGTTGTTGGCAAAAGTAGAACCACATATAAACGCAAGCAAGCAGGGGCGCACCCACGGGAGGGAGGGAGGGAGGGAGGGCTTTGGTGGCTGAAGCCCCTCCCCCTGAAAATTAAGAATATTACAAAAATATTATTAACACTATGTTCTGTCATTAATCAATTATATTTAATATAAAACAAATAATTTTGTGCAGTAATTTTCAAAGGAATACTTTTTGTTTATGATTTTTAATTTTACTTTAAATTTGGACTTAAATGAAAACTGGACCTGTGATATCATAATATTTTCTAGTAATGGTTAAATTATTTACTATTTGTACATAAAGTTTTGAAGTGGGTACAGTTATTGAAATTATTATTTTAGAGCAATTATGTAAACACTATTGTATCAGGAAGAGGGGAAAGGGTAGTTGATATTATTATATGCCCCCACACTGATTGGAATAAACTCGCCCCCCCCTTTAGATGTATATCACTCCCCTCTGAGATTCTCGAACAAGAAGCTGAAAGATGGATTTTATCAAACTCTAAATAACTATTAGAGGCATTCGATTTTGAAAAATGTATCGGGAGAAGACCAATCTAGATAGATTATAGAGACATCCAATCATCAAAATTGTCAGAGGAAGATAATTCAAAATATCTTCCGAGAGCCTTCAATTTTCCAAATTTTGCCGAAAGAGGCCAACTCTGAAAATCTTGATACATTTAATATTCAGAGATTTCCAGGCTAGGACACTCCAAATAAATTCTATAGTCACCTAATTTTCCAAAATGTATTGCGGGAAGACCACTTAAACTAGTTTCTAGATACATTCAAATTTCAAAAGCTTAATGGGGAAGGACCCCTCCAAGTGGTTTATAAAAGAATCTAATATTAAAAAAATTCCCAGACGAAGGCCACTATAAATATTTTCAAGGCAATGATGGGGTAGGGTCGCCGGGCTTATTTTTTTTAAACTGCCTCCTAGCCAAGGTTTTGCAGCCAATGAAATAAAATATTATAAAGAGAGGGGGCCCGCACTTTTCCCTTGGTACCGGGCCCGGTCTGAGCACCTGGCT